>PVJD01013059.1:0-36269 GCA_004026545.1 Mormoops blainvillei | reverse complement strand
CAAAAGGACCCTGGAAGGCCTCCCGGCGCTCTTCTTACCAGTTTACGGATCCGGTCCAGGACCAGGTCGACAATCTCCTTGCCGATGGTGTAATGGCCTCTGGCATAATTGTTGGCTGCATCTTCCTTCCCGGTGATCAGCTGCTCTGGGTGGAAGAGCTGCCTGTACGTCCCTGTGCGCACCTCATCTACAGGGAAGAAACACGTGCCACAGCTCTTTAAGGACGATCGGTAACTTACCAGCATGGACAGATCTGGGGACCGTTCAAGTCTGTCAAGCATGTGCTGTTCCTTGTATCTCCACAGCATCAGTGCATCACAGGGACTCCTATGTGATATGCAGAGCACACCTGCACTCTGTGGGTCCAGGGAGGCCAACTCAACTCACGGCACAAATGCCAGCTTGACCGGTTCCCACAGAAGGAACAGACCTCTCTCTCCTGCACACAGGCAATTCTACATGTGCATACTTGTTTCACACCGAAAGGTGTAATTAAAAAAAAACAACAACCTCCAGGCCTTGGCCAGGTAACTTAGTTGGTTAGAGCGTGTCCTGATACACCTGTCATCTCCTGGATAACCACTGACAGGTGCCCTTCTTGCAGCTCTCCTTGGAAACTACCTCGGGCATCTAATCTGGAGGAACCCAAAGACTGTTCTCTGCTTACTTTCTATGTCTGAGATACAGGTCAAGACTCTCGTGCACCAGCCAGAGAGACTGCACAGCATTAGAGAGATATACGAGCACCCGGGCACCCTGCAGGCAGGGTCTACAGCTCTGGGGGGACTGCCTGGGGCAGTCACAGACCAATCTGTCATAAGCCCAGTTTACTCCCAGGAAAGTGGCTTTTTTCTGTTTGTTAGGTTTTCCTAAATCAGGAGCCTAAGCCCCACATTTCAATCACTAACCTTTCAGTTTCTCACCTAACATGGTCAGGGACATACCCGTGTGTCCGTCCATCCTTTCTGCAGAGGGATTCCAAGGAGCACCTGCGGGACGTAGCGTGGCTCTCCCAGCCTCCCTGGAAAGCCACACTACTTGCCCGAGTACCTACCGACCACGGTGGGCTCCAGGTCCACAAACACTGCTCTGGGCACGTGCTTGCCAGCCCCAGTCTCGCTGAAGAAGGTGTTGAACGAGTCATCCCCACCACCGATGGTTTTGTCACTTGGCATCTGCCCATCAGGCTGAATTCCATGTTCAAGGCAGTACAGTTCCCAGCAGGCATTGCCAATCTGGACGCCGGCCTGCCCCACGTGGATAGAAATGCACTCGCGCTGGGAAACAGAATATAAATGTGAGACCCATTTGTTCTCAAGGCAACTGTCACTATATGGCATGAAAATAAAACCTGATGCCATAAATTAATACAGCCGTGCAACACTTAATGACTTAATGACTCAGGAATGTATTCTGAGGCATGCATCATTAGGCAATTTCTTGTCACTGTGTGAACATCACAGAGTGCCCTCGCACAAACCTAGGTGGTATAACCTACTACACACCTGGGCTACACAGCACAGTCTATTGCTCCTAGGCTACAAACCTGTACAGCATGTTTCTGTACTAAATAGTGAAGGTAATTATAACACAATGGTATTTGTGTATTTAAACACAAAAAAGGCACAGTAAAAATACAGAATAAAAGATAAAACATGGTACACCTGTCAAGGGCACTTACCCAGGAGCTTGCAGGACTGGTTTAAGTACTATGAATTTTTAAAATCATGTTTAGGCATTTCAACTTGAGAAGATCCTATCATACTAACAAGCAATGGCTGAAGGGTTCTTCCGAAAGTATTAATCATGGTATTTTTCTTGTTAGACAAAGTCTTCACTAAAAATAAAAACTCCTAAAAATAATGAAAAGCACACATGTTTTCCCCCTAATCCTGAAGCTTCTTTTATCTGTCATGTAATAGAAGTTACCTTTCCTTTACACTTGAAATAACTCATCTCTAAAAAAAATTTGTTTTGAGCTTGATTTCATGATGTACAATGACCAACAACAGAAGCTTCGAAACCAACTTTCAGAAAGGGAAAACGCTGAGGTTAGTGTGAGTTATTATGTAGTAATACTTTTTATAAAGTTTAGAAGCTGCCACAGTGATTAGGAGAGGAAACGGAGGCTGAAACAACTAGCCTCAGTTAACTGAGAACAAGTGAAACTTGAACTGGTAAAGTCCTGTCAGACGGACATTCTGGCCTGTCTCCACATAAGGCAGTCTCTTGGGTACCATTTGTTTTAGAAGTGCACAGTGACAGAGGTGTTGGTTGGTTTCCGTCAATGTGTTAACTATTAATGTATTAAATCAATAGCTAGTAGAGACCTATATGCTGAGGACATAAAAATGAACAAAATAAAGGCAGAAGCCTACTGTCCTGTGGAAAAATAGTAATTCTCATAGACTGCTGATGATAAGGAATCTGACAATATCTACAAAATCACAGCCATCCATTTCTGCCATCCTCTATACACCTACACCAGCAAGAAATGGCTAGTACACAGATTACTTATTGTACTTTTTAAGTGTAAAATACCAGAAAACATCCCAGCATCCAGCGATACAAAACAGGCTGAATAACCTACAGCCACTCACGGGAATACTATGCTGTGGTGAACAACAGTGAAGTTCTTTGTATGCTGATAAGGAGGAAGCTGGATTTTTTGTACAACAAAAAACCAAGGAGCAAGAGCATATACTATGTGCTACCTTTGGTGCAAGAAAGGGAGAGGTGTAAGCATATCTATTCCTGTTTGTCTGGGGTTTTTTTAAAGAAATTATGAGTATAAACAAACAAATAACCCAAAATAAAAAATCCTACCTAATGAAGAAAGCAAGATTTTCAGCATATACCATTTTCTATCACTCTTATTTCAAGACCTTGTAAATACTGCCTCTTTTTTAAGTACCCTCAGAAGCTCACACGCGGCATCGCCTAGGCAAACAGAACGGAGTTCAAGGTCAACACGATGTTGCTTCAGAAAGGAAGGGTGAGAGCGGAGGACGAGTGTGTCTGGTGCACACTCTTGCCCCACATGCTCCGGACACGGCTCCGGACATGACCCCAGAGAGCTCCCGGTCCCAGCGAAACCGACTTAGGGATGGCACCCTCCTGCCCTGCTGCCCCTGGGCCTATCCCCCACTATGCAGCCCGCCTTACCATGGCGGTCACCGCTGGCCTCAGGCTGTGCCGCCACCTCCACTCCGTCCAACTCCACGCGCCTAATGGCCCGCCCTCCACGCCACACGCAGAATCCTGATTGACACGCTGCCTGCGCAACTGCCATTGGCTCTGACTGCTCCATGAGGCGGGCCTTAGTCTGGAACCCCAGTTGCAATTGGCCATTTTCTAGAGCTCCAAAATCTCTTTTTATTGGTCGTCACTTTGGGCGGGAAGTGGCGACTCCACAGCAGCTAAGTGGGGTAGACACCTGCTGAGCACCTGTGATGGGTGGCAGCAGGGTGAAGAAGGAGCCCCTGCTTATGGGTGGAGGCCACTCTACCTTACACCTCCTGATGTTTGTGGGCAAAATATAGTCTTACTACAGAGCTGTCCAGAGGTGTCGGAAGTTACAAAGGCTGGTAACTGTGACAGGCTTTTGCAGACCTAAGCTAGAGCAAATACCTGTAAGGGCTATTCATTTAGTATCCTTTTACTGGTGCTGATGTTAGTATCCTAGGTTGGTAAGAATTTTAAAGTCCAGAATGTGTCGGTGGTGGTGGAGGGCAACCTATGCACTGGGGCTCTTGCAAGAGTATGTGTTGCGGGCCTCGGGAATAAGCTCCCAGAAGGAAATGGCTGGGAAGCTCTAGGAGGGAGGGAGGTGTTCATTCTACCTTCAAGGAGACTTAGAACATCTCAGCAAAGGTGGGTGGATGGTGTGTGCAGGGCAGGCAGGGGAACAAGGAGGTCAGAGGGCTGTGCACGCTGCCTGGCTTGGGTGGGTGGAAGCCAGCGGGGAACACATGCACATTGAACTAGCCATTTAGGGGGAGTATATGGCAGCAGGGGGAGAACAGGGGAGGGGACCCCACAAGCAGTCACTGCAGGAGGCCAAAGGATTACCCACACACTCACACACCTTGGTGAAAGGACACACAGAATTTCCAAGGTTCCTGGAAAGGTGACTGAGCCCTCAGTTCACCTCTGGCTTAAAAATTCCCTCCGTGCCGCTTGCTGGTCCATGGGAGAGTCTGTGTTTACTCCACAGAGGAAAACAGCCCCTTTTCTTGACTCTTCTAAGCATAACCCAAATGAGCTAGAATTTTCATAGAGAAGTTAAAAGGAGTTAGAGAATATAAGAAATAGCTAAAGTAAATTTTTTAAAATGCAAAATGCAGGTTTCTTACCCTGCCTACCATTCCTAGCTCAATGGAAGCATGGGGTAATGTTTGCAGTGGCAGTTCAAATGGTCCGGATTTGAGCAACACCACCCCGCCCACACACATACTCACACTATGGATTCAGTGGGCCAGCTCTTCAGCTGCCCAATCCTCCTTTGCTCTGGCCCATTTCAGAGAGTGTGGTCTGGGGGTTAGAGGGTTAGGCAGCTAGCTGGGGTTTCCAGGGACTGGTCTTTGGAAAATCAGCTATGGCACTGTTTCTGGGGAGGCCTGACAGTGAGGACAAGGAAAAAGGGTCAGCCTTGGGCAGAGAAAGGCTGACGGGAAATGGCCACTGATGAGCTCTTCTTCCAGGCAATTGCCAACGTGCACCCCTGGACATAGGTGCCCATGGTGAGCATATTGGTGTTTGGAGTCCTCATGGCTTTCATGGTGCTCCTGCTAGACCTTGAGGCACCAGTCTGGTTCCTGTTCATGGGCATATTGCTGGGCTACAGTTTTGTGGCCACCACTGAAATCGTGCTATGCTTCCAGAAGTTCTCTCCTTCGAGTTCCCCAGGCCTAGCCAGCCCTGGTCCCATGGCCAAGGAATACGACCCCTTCCAAAGCTGCACCTGGCTTGTGGGCACTGAGCAGGCCGCAGCCTCTGAGCTCAGGCAGCTATAGCCAGTCCTAAGGCCCTACCTGAGCTTCTTGGGTGGATGCAGCCCTGGAGCCTCTGTGGCTTGGGCTCTAGGTGTCATGGTGGCCTGAGCCATCACCCTGGGCAGCATGCTGGTCTTTGGGGACTCAGCTCTGCACCTCCCACACTGGGGCTCCATCCTGCTGCCCCGACTCAGCACTATCATGCATGTGCTCAGTCTCCTCAACCTGGGGGCCCACCAGGAACAGCTCCAGCAGGACACCTTCCCGGTACGTCCCCTGGCCAACACCCACTCGCTGTTAGCCCAGCCAGCTCCCTCTGGTCCTTCCTCCTCTGCTGTGGCAGGATGAACCAGGTTGTTACAAGGCTGGGAAGGCCTGCATGCCCATCCATCCCTCTCTGTATGGGGAGTGGGCAGTTGTCTCCAGAGCCTGCAGAGGTGAAGAGAGTCTTTGTGGATTCCTGAGAAACCAGGTCCTGGGCCTGCAGACCTTCCTGGTGCCCCTAACTCCAGCCCTGAGCATCCACCTCAATATCTGCTTCATGCTGAGGCTGAACTACCTGACCTGACCGCGCTTGTCCATCTGGCTGCTGATCGGTGAGTGTGGGCCAGGCTGGAGCCCTGGGTGGACTGCAGGAGAGCAAAGAGGGCAAGGAGGGTAAAGGGCTGCAGGCTTGTGCAATCCGTGGACTCGTGGTGTATTTCAGCTATGGTAACTGGCACAGCAAGGAGAACCAGCAGAAGCCGTAGCAGCCAGTCACCACACACTGCACGGTGTTCCCCAATGGCAGCCTGGAGGAGACGGTGGAGGTTGTGTGGTCCCAAAACTACCAGCCTGGAAGCCCAGCTTCATGGAGCAGCCCACCAGTCCATGAGGACAGCTGGAGGCCTGCCCACCCTCCCCCACCTCCTCAGGAAGCTGGAGGGCCTGGGAGACCCCCCTGTCTTGGGCAGCTCATGTTTGCAAGTCTGCTCATGCTGAGCAGTCCTCAGGACCTTAGAGCTTAGCCCAAGTTCCAAGCTTTCAGTTTTGGGGAGTGGGCCATGGTCAAGGCTGGTGTGATGGACACTTTGCGTACTGTCTTTCAGTTTATGACCAGCTCCAGCCACCCGGGCAGGTGGGGTAGGGTGGGCAGGTAAGAGGCCCGTAGCCCCAACAACCTATGATAATAACCCGCTTGAGCAACCATCTGCCTCCACGTCCACTGTGGTGTTCTTTGTGGTACTGAGTCCTCAGCTGCCCCTAGGAACCAGGTGATTGTCCTCAATCCCCAGCAAAGGCACCTAGGTTCTACAAGGAGTGGGGCGCCAGCCCTAGGACAGCCCTGAGTCAGGAACACAGCCAGGCCTATGTCGCGGGGTCCTGCCCTCAGGCCGGTGCCTTCTTCCTATCTCAGAGGGGGGCCACACACACCCCAACAAGCAGCAGGTGAGGAGGGGTCCATGACAGGTGAGATCAGGGCTTCCCCCCGGGGTCTTTACATGCTCCCACATGTTCAGGGGTGAATCCAGAGAGCAGAGCCTGGGCCAGTGGAGTTCCAGCTTGCCTTGGTTTCTCCAGGCCCCCAGAGAGCACGGTGTGTGCCCGCAGCCTGCATGGGCACATGCACCTCTCAGGCACGAGCCCACGTGGTCTACACGGTTGCCCTGGGGAGCACACATGTGTGCAGACAGAGGCAACACCTGTTTCCAATTTCAGGCCCAGCTGGCATGGCTGGCACTCATTCTCTCTCTCTCTCTTTCTGTCCCCCTACCCCCTCAAGGCCTTTGTGATAAAGGCTCAGGATGGTATGTGTGTATGGTACACACACTTACGTGTGGGTGCACAAGCACCTGGGCCTGCTTCAAGTACCTTCCAGACCACTTGGTGGCTGCGAGACCCCAGTCCTTTTGGGGGGTTCCCAGGCCCACTCTGCCCCTCCCACACAGTGCTGTGTCAAATACAGACGTGTCCAACTCTGCATTCCTGTCTGTAAGGACCACACAGGAGGCTGCTGGCTTTGGCAGGCTTTACTCCTTGACTTCCTGCAGTCATGTTTTCAGCTTTCTCTGGGCCCGGCTCCAACAACCAGGCCTTATGGCCATGTTCTGTCTCCCTGGCCCCTCTGAACCTGCCTCCTCATATGCACCACTCTGGAGATTGAGAGGCAGCAGGGACCCAGGGCTCTGCCCAGGCTTCAGGTGCCAGATGATTCTAGATGCTAGCCCAGCCTGAGTCCCATTCCAACCCTCCCCAACTGACCCATGTCACTCTGTTGGTAAGTTGCTAGCATGCCCCTGGTCCCCAGGGACCCATGAGGAAGGAGTCCCTCACCTCCCTGGGGTGAGAACTCCCATATCCCTGCCCTGGGACTAAGACAGGGCTTGACTCCTGCAGTCCCTGTCCCTCCCGTCCCGAATCTGGATCTCCCAGGCCTGGGGAGGTTCTCCAGCAGGCAGGACACAGACCTCCAAGAGAGCCCAGAGCCAAACCCAGGCCAGCTTACTGGGGCCTCTGTGTCCTTTGTCAGGGACCCCTCTTCAGCCACTGGGCTTCACCTGGGTTCACAGTCAAGGCCTCCGGCCTGCAGTTGCCCAGACAGGTTTTGAGGCATGACAGTGGACAGAGCTGAATTTCAGATATACATCCTCCCCACTCCCATGGCTGCCAGGAAGCTCAGTGAGCAGGTTCTAGGGGGCTGGTCTTGGGGCGGTCACCAAGGAAGCATATAGAAGGTCACAAAGACCCCAATGACCATAAGCTGAGCAGGTGTGGGCCCAAGAGGTGCTGGTGTCCTTCCCTGGGGGTCCTGGTGGTGGGATCATCTGCCCATCCCACTCCCTTTCCATGGAAGAGGCCCAAGTCTATGTGGACTTGCCCCCCACAACCCAGCACCAGAGCAGCTGAGGCAGTGCCTCTTGTCAGGTTTCCTTCTACCGTGTTGTGGACTACACAACCCCCAGTGCAGCACAGCTGAGAGGGTGGCGGTTCCATCTATGATGGGGGCGTTGGCAGGGGGCGGAGGGTTGGAAACCAGGCAGGGATGGGCTTGGCTACAGTCAGTGGGAGGGTCAATGGTGACAGCTGGTGAGCAGGTCAGCCCTAGGAGTGCTGGGGACGGAGTTGGGGAGAGAGCCCTCCAAACACAGGCCCAGGACTCTCCGCTTCTTCTTGGCTTCTGTTCCGCTGCAGATCTCTGTGCAAAACTGGCTTCTGTTGCTCCCCAGGCAGTGCTCTGCCAAGGCTGGACGCAAGGCTGAGGGACAGTCTGCCTGGGAGGTGAAGGTAGACTCTCCTCCCACTCCCACTGTGGTTCTGCTGGGGCTTCATCCTTGAGGCCCCCTAGGTGGGGCCTCACCCTTCCCAGCCACAGGGAACGGTTGCAGGCCTCAAGAACGGGTGAGCAAGCGGGGACCAGAGCCTGGGCAGGGCCACCCTGGCTTCAGTGTCTGGCTCCCAGCAGCAGCAGCAGCCATGGGCCCCCTCTAAGGCACCTGGGCAGCCGGGTTCGGGGGTGTGGAGGCCAGCTCTGTCTGCTCAAGGTTGTCAGTCACCTTCGGGGCCTCTGCCTGCAGATGAAGACATTAGGTCGGGGCTCTGGCCAACCTCCTCCAGGCGGAGCAGCACCTGGTAGCAGAGCAGGCCCCCAGCTCACCTCCTCATACTTGGTCGTCCAGTAGAAGTTGGCTTCTCCATCCACGTACAACAGCAGCAGGTCACAGAAGAAGGTGATCTGGGAGAGGCAGGATAGACCCGTGTCTGGGCTCCAGCCTGTCCTCCTGCCACCTCCCCAACCCTCACCCTAAGACTCAACAGCAGGCAGAGGGGGCTCAGTGTGCATGTAGGCGGGGCTAGGCACACCCTGTCTGCGGCCAGCGGGAGCCCATACTGGCCACACTCACCATGCCCAGCCAAGCTGCTCCGGTGCCCAAAGTGATGATTGTGGGGATGAACCCAAACTTCCCTGCCTGAGAGATACTTGGGTTGAGCCTCTCAGGCCATGGCTGTCTCCTCCACCCATCCCCACCCTGCCCACCCCACCCCGCTCCTCTTACCCGCCCAGCAACAAGGATGTCGAAGCGAATCCCATAGAGCTTAAGCAGGCTCCGGGCCTCCACGCCTGAGGCTTCCCACCAGTGAGTGGCTGTCCTGTGGGCAAGAGAAAGTCTGGTGGCCTGCTCTGCCCACTCCCAGGCCTTCTTCTTGCTCATCTATTGACTCCATCAGCCCCCACCCCCAACCCAGAGCCTGGAGCTAAGCTCTGTGTTGTTGCCGAGGACACAAGGGAAAAGCAAACCAGGACCTGCCTTTCAGAAGCTTCCTGCTTCCTGAGGGGACAGGGACAGAAGAGTCTCTGAAGAGACACCAACAGTGGGAGGTGGGAGAAAGTGGGGTTAGGTCAAGGTTGTGAGGGTCTGGAGTGGGAATTCATGCTCCTCCAGGAACCAGGGCAGGCTTCCTGCACGGGAGACTTTCAAACTGGTTTTTCAGGGTTCATGAAGAATTCTAGGCTGAGAAAGTAGGACCTGTGAGAGCACAGAGGTGAGGGGAGCAGGGTGTGGGTGGGGAGCAGGGTGCGAGCGGGGAGCAAAGGGCTAGGGAGGTGGGTGAGGCCAGGCCAGGTAGCAGTGTCAGGAGCATCTTCTCCAGGCCTGGCGGCTGTGTGCATGTGTGCATGTGAGCAGCAGTGGGAAGGTGACCTGAGGTGGCAAAAGGATTCTGGGCAGGGAAGGGGAGGTCTGCTTAGGAGACTCAAAGACATGGCAGTAAATGCCATGCAAGATTCTTGAGTGACTCTTGGATTGGAAAATAAAAAGATTTAGGACCATTATTGGCACAGTTGGGGAAATTTAAATATGAGATTCAGTCTGCCAATGTTAAATTTCTTGAGTGTGACAATAGGACAGTGGACCCATGGGGAAGGTCCTCATTCTCAGCACAATGTTGAGGGGGCGAATATCTGGATGTCTGCCACTTACTTTTAAATGGTTGCATTTCAAATCTATTTAAGTATATCTGGCTCACCGTAGAGAAAGAGGGAGAAGCAAATGTAGCAAAATGGTATAAAAAACCCCAAAAATCCTGGTGAACCCAGATAAAGAATACATGGGTGCTCATGGTACAAATCTTTGAACTTCTCTATAGATTTAAAAAATAAAACCATAAGGGAAAAGTAAAAAAGAAAGCCCCCTTTGCTGTGGAGGGGAGATGCTAGAGGCAGGGTAGGGTGGAGGAGGGGCTTGGAGGTGAGGGGTCCCAGCAATAACACAGGGTGTGGGGACAGATGGGGTGAAGGGGGAAGAGTTCAGGAGAGAGAGGCTGGACAGAGCATGTGCTGGGGGACCTGAAGCTGAGAATACCCCCTCCTGCTCCTGGGACACTCCTCCCCCGCGCCCGCCCCTTACACAGAGCAGAGCATCCCGAGGGCTAAGCTGGGGTAGGGTCTGTCCTGGCCTCCACAGGAGGACAGGTGGAGGTGGACCTGGCGGAGGAGCAGCATGTGGGCACTGGGGGCTGTGGGGGTGGCACCTGAAGTTGTAGCTCCTCTCCTGCAGCTGGAAGGAGTAGTGAGGTCGGCAGTCAGAGCCCCAGGCGTCCAGGTCACAATCCCAGAGGACACGGATGCCTACAGCACCACCCTGCACATGGCACATCACTGCTCCACTGGCACATGGGCTCAGACCCTCTCCCTGAGTCCTCCCAGAGCCCTGCCCTCCACACACCCACCAGCAATGCCAGGTCCTCAAAGGCCCCTCCAGCTGCAGCCACGAGGTCCCCAATGCGGAACACTGGGCAGCGGGGGCTGGAGAGGGGGTCATATCGGCAGCGCTTGAAATAGGTACTGTCCCAGGTCTCCAGGGCATTGGACCTAAGAGGGACCAGGGGAGGAAAGGTCAGGCCAGGATGGTGATATGGAAGGTCTGGGGCCTGTCAGGGCCCACCCACACTTACTTGGAGAAGTTGAACTTGCTGAAAGTGACAGTGTTTTTGACAAAGAGTGTGAAGTTCTCAGCCTGGACAAGCAGGGGCTTCCTGTGGGTAGAGGGGAAGTTAGGGGCAGGCTCTGCGGGTCCTGGGGCCCTGCCCTGGGAGTTGTGGGACACTTACATGGGCACGGTGCCACTCTCCACTGGGCACCAGCCCTGGATCTCACAAGTCCTGTGGGTCTCGTTGAACACCACACAATGGCCCGTTTTTATTCCTTGAAAACACAAGACAATCTCTAGGCCTGAAGCGGGGGATGGGTGGACTGGGGGCTACTGACAAAAAGGAGAGATTCAGAGACACCCCCAGGCCCACATTCAGGAGCCACCCAGGGTCCCAGTCTGTCCCCCAAACCCCACTCCCAGTAGAGGCATTGGAAGGCAAGGCCCACAGTTACCATGGCTGTGTGTCCCTGTCTCCCCTTCAGGACAGTCTTCATGGGCCCAGCAGTTGGCCAGTGGGATGGACGGGTGCTGAGGTGGGTGAGAGCTGAGTTGTCAAGGGCTCAATGGGTGACCAGCCCTGCAGTCTGCAGAGACACGTCCCTCCCGCCTTAGCCCCCCAGGATTCTCTGAGTTTGGGGGCACATGGAAAAGCTGGAGGGTGCAATAAAAGGAGGCGGTCAGAGCAGGGAGTGTGAGCAGCCCCCGACCAGATGGGGTGCAGGTGCTGTATTTCAAGGCAGGGCGACTCTTTTCCTCCTGGTAGTTCTGTCCCTGGTGGGGGCAGAAGTGATTCATCCAGGCCCAGCTCCTCTGATCCTAATTCATTTCTTTGTTAAGATTTTATTTATTTATTTTTAGAGAGAGGGAAAGGAAGGGAGAGAGAGAAGGAGAGAAACATTCATGTGAGCAAGAAATATTCATCAGTTGCCTCTCATATGTGCCCTGACCCGGGGACTGAACCCACAACCCAGGCATGTGCTCTGACTGGGAATCGAACCAGTGACCTTTTGCTTTGCAGGATGATACCCAAGCAACTGAGCCACACTGGTCAGGGCTGATCCTGATTCAGATCACACAACAGGGAAGGTAAGGGGACCCTGGGAAGGGTAAGTTAATGCCAGAAGCACTGGGCATTGCAGACAAGGACAGGACCCCAGTCCAAGGGGCCTGGGTAGAGAAGTAGGACCCCAAAGGCCACGCCCTTCCCTGCCTGTTCTTCAGTAAAACAGGGACATTAATGAATGCACACAGCCACAGAGCTCTGGGGATTAGCCAGGAGGGGAAGATGGTGAGCTTTCTTGGGGTCCCAGACCCCGGAGAGGAAGGTACCCTGGAGCATCAGGTACTTGCACAGACATGGTTCTGCCTGGGGCAGAGGACAGACACCACTAACCAGGGAGCATAGCTCAAGGGCAGAAGGAGGAGCACAGTGTCAGGGGAGGGCTCGGGGACTCTGAAAAGCCAAATGAGACCGTGGGACTTTGTGGGGGGTGGGACTGTGTGGGGCCACCTGTTCTGCCCTGTTGTCTCTACTTGTGTCCTGGGTCTGCCTCTCTTTTCCACCCTGGCTGGACCACCATGCCCTCCAACTAGATCCCATGGTGACCCACCACAGGGCCCTGCCTCTGCCCTCATCTGCCTCCACCCAGCAACCAGAGTGGCCCATGTACAGAAGGAGGAGTACACGTCCCCTGAGCCCATCCGTGGCTGCCTGATGCACCTGGGATTGAATTCAGCTCCTTGGTGGGGCTCACAGGGCCCTTGAGATCTCCGGCCACCCCGTTCCCACCCTGGTCCAAATCTAGGCTCCAAACTCACTCAGCAGCAACTGACTCTGGATCTGCCTCATCTCACACAGCTCAGGTCCCTTGCCCACACAGCCCCCTCTGCGTGCACAACTTTAACATCCCACTTGAGCCTCCAGTCTTGTCGGAAATCCTTTCTGAGGCCCCAGGATGGCAGAAGCATCTCCCTGGGTCTCCTGGCTGCTGACTCTGCCCCCGTCACAGGACCATCCCTTTGGCTGGGCAGTCTGTGCAGGATTTTCTTGAAGTAAGGTGGACAGGGTTTTGCAAGACCAGCACTGGCCTGGGGGAGGCTCGGCAGGTGTTTGCTGCAGGAACACAGGGCATGTGCTGGGAGGGACCAGGTGACCAGGACCCCTGAGAGGAGCTGACAAGAACTCTGGCTAGTCTCAGACAACTGAGCTTTTAGATCAAATGAATTATTTCCCAGCCCCAGCAGTTTCTTGGGAAGGGCCAGAAGTCAGGACATGGGCAAACAGGAATCACACGGAGTCCAGAAAACACAGGACCATGGCCCCAGCAAAAATCAGAATAGCCTAAAAACCAAACATGAAATAGATGTCTTCTGAGCATTGCGGGGTGGGGGGTGGGACAAGCATAAGCACATCCTTTGTGCACATGACTCCCCTCCTTTGAGAAAAGGCCCAACCAGGGACATGTGGCACCCTCTGCGACTATGGTGGGACCAACCACCAGAGTTCAGGGGACAGGTGACCACACAGTCCAGCATTTAATCCAACCCAGCAAGCAATTATGTGTTGGACTCAATTAAAGAAAGGTGTCACCAGGGAGGTAGGCTCCCGGGCTATGTCCTGGTCTCAACTGTTCAAACGAAATTTACAGCTGGGAAACCGTACACTTAAATATGCTTAAGATGATAAATCTTACATTTTGTGTATTTTATTGCAATAAAAAAATGGGGAAAAAATCCACAGCTGGGGAGAAGAGCAAGCTTGCTCTGTGACACATACCAGCTCCCAGGTACATGCGCGTGACTGCTGGACGAAATAAAACTGGTCCTGTTCCTAACAAGACCCAGAGCCAAAGTTTAAACCTTGGAACAACACACACAAATTAACCCTTGTGAACCTTCAACTGCCCCCCACCACCATCACAGGACCAAAGGACCAGGACACAACCAAAACCTGAACACAGGAGACATTTTAGGAGCAAAGGGCTGCTGTCCAGGCAGAACCGGAGCTGAAACCCCTTGTAATCCCCCCTCCACCCCAACCCTGAATTAAGGGTGACAGACTTGAGCCTTGCCTCCTATCTTCTTGCTGGCTAAACTCGCAAATTAAAAACTCTCTTTTCTCAAGAGCTGGTGCCATAGTATTTGCTCCAATGTGCAGTGGGGAGTGAGCCCTTGCTTGGTAAGGTAACAGTTTTGGCACCACAGCGTGGGCTTCTACGTATGTACATTGGGCAGTGAGCCTCTGCTCGGTCACATGTCTGGGTAAGGGGGAAAGGTGAGATTTCAGGGGGAGAATCTGCATTTCTGCTTGAGAAATGAACAGAAGACAGGGACCCTTGCTTGACACAGCAAAAAGCACCCAGAGATAAGTGAGCCTGAAATCATAAGCAGAGGGGTGCCATATTTGCCAACAAAAATTAAAACTGCCTGGGGACACATTAATAGAGGCTGAGCATAGAGAAGGGGAGGTGATCTCCTAGCTTGGCTCTTGCTATTAGAGACCACCTGAGCATTGTGCCCAGCTCTGGGTATCACACTAACAACCTGGAGAGTGCCAAGAGGCAGAACCAGGATTGGGAGGGGCCTGGATATGCCACAGGGAATGACAATGGAAGGCTCTGGAAACCTACATGTCAGAGGCCCAGAGTCCTGTCACCCACTGACTGGGAGGCCTTGGGCAAGCAACTCAACTCACTGAGCCTCAGTCTCTTCTTAAATGGGAATTGCTGTAATTCATACCGGTTAGGGTGCTTGTGGAGACTAAATGAAACGATTCAAGAAAAGGCTTTGTCCTAGTTCCTGGGATACAGTCGCACATACTGAGCCCCTAGTTCCCCTGGGAAGGAGAAGGGAGGACATCGCTGGCAACCCAAGGCCGGAAGGCTCCTGGGCAACCTTACCTCTGGACACCTGCCCTGAACTTGTTGTGGTGTCACAAGGAAGTTGGTCACCAAGAAGAACACATTTTCCCCCTAGAAGAGAAGTGTCAGGGTTTGTACCTGCGAGGCTCCCTCCACGGGAGAGGATAGAAGCTGGCAGCTTGGTTTGTGAGGGAAGGAGCCCTGGCCTCATCAAGTCATCAACCCCCGGGCCCCAGGACAATGCCTCCAGTGAGACAAGTTAAAGGAGATTTAATGGGAAGGTAGCTGAGTTTTTGGCCATTTCTGAACCTGCGTTTTCCTCTTTGAGGCAAGTTTATTCTCACATCCACATTCATTCACTCAGAATTTTCTAAGAGCCTCTTGTTTCTAGGCACTAAAGATCCAGCACTGAGTTGGGCTGAGCACCCACCCAGGCTGGTGGGAAGGTGGACCCCTTGTTGCGTGCATGGCCAAAGGGCTAGGGGGTAGGTGGTGAGTTCTGCCTGGGCAAAAGTTGGCCAAGAACAGGAAGAGTGGCTGGCATCTGTGTGCTGAGCATGAGAGCTCTGTGAATTCGGGGGAATGTCCACACAGGGAGGGGAGGCAAGGGCTGGGCAGAGGGCACAGGGATGTGGCAGCAGCCAGGATCTAGAGGGACTTGGTGGCCACCATCATGGACAGGGAGCCTTCCAAGGGTGGAAATCAAGGGCTGGCAGGCTCAGATGATGTCACATGTGAAAGCTCAGCCTGGCTGCTGCAAGGGTGCACCTGGGGACTCACTAAAAGACCACAGCCTCAGCCAGGTATAACAGTGCAGCAGTGGAAACTGTTAGGAGATGGATAGGAGGGGGAAGGGACAGGAAGATGTCAAGCTGGGTACTGATAGATGAACACAGGACATTGGAAGAAGGAGATGATTTCTCTTTGGACAGGTGGGTATGCACCCAGGAGGCAACTGTGCTTGGGGCAAGTGGTCACCGGGACTACAACTTGTCCTGCATCAGCAGGACAGAGGTGGAAACAGGCTGTGGACAATCTGGCTAGAAGGAGAAATGGCCAGAAATGTAGTGTGGGAGAGGCAGAGGAGGAGGGCCTGCCTGACAGCAGCACCCCAGGTCAGGGAGGTGACCATACAGGAAGTTCCAGACCCTGGCCCCCACATTCCCCTCCCACCTCACCCTCAACTCCAAGCTCAATGTCAAGTTTCCAGACATTCCATTCTTTTTTAGATGCAACCTTTGTAAATGTAGTTCCCCTGCCCTGGCTACCTGACTCCTCCTCTCATTCATCTGGAAAATTTTCACACATCCCTGATATCCCTGTCCAGGTGCCATTCCTCTGTAAGGTTCTTCCCATGTCCAGCCCTGTGATAGTGCCAGCACCCGCCTCTGGCATCCCATGCCTCTCTTGCACACACTTGCTGCAACGGTGGTATCAGAGGCATCAGCACCTGGCAGCAGCACTGAGGCACCCACCTGTGCCGGCTTCACAAAGTCAGCCACATCCCACAGTCGATTCCCCAGCTCCTTGATCTGGGTCACAGAAACCCCTTTGAGCTTGGTGATAACGGAAATCTGGGGATCCACGTCCTGTTCTTGGTAGCCTTTCTTGGCGAGGAGGGCCCACCTGGGGAGAGGCGATGGGCAGTATGGTGCGTTCCTGGCACACTGTGAGCAGCAGCAGAGCTGGGCCCTATCTGTTCAGCCTTTCTCCCTCACACATTATGGGCTACCAGTTTACCACTCGGGTCCCCTGCCGCCTCTCCACCCTCATTCCGTCTAACTCCCCAAACACCCCGCACAGGCTAGAAGCAAAGGCTATCACTGGAGAGCCAGTGCCCACATGAGTGTCTCCTATTAGGCACCCACGGGTTTGGAGATGCCCACTACCACATCCTTCACCAGCCAACACCTTTCCTCTGTCCCCCAAACCCAACCAGAACTGGTGGTCTCTATCGGGGGCCTTAGTGTTCCAGCTCTCACAAGTGTCAGACTACATCCTGCCATGCCCAGGGCAGGGATAAAGCCCATCCTGCTCTGTGCCCAGAGCCCAACACGGGGCTAGGGACAAGGCCCAGGAAAAGGGGCAGGTGGGCACACAGGAAGACAGACACACAGCTTGCTCTTGCGCCCACAGGCCCCTACACAGACAGAGATCCTTTCTTCTGCCTACCCACTACCCTGTCCCAACCTACCCCACCTCCACTACCACCAGTCCCGCCCCTGAAGAGTCAAACCCTCATCCCTCAGCCCAGCAGGACCGGCCATGGACCCTCCGGCCAATGTGGCTAAGAGCCATTCTCTTACCCTACCACGTAGACCACGACCCCAAGCTGCAGCAGCCTCTGCAGGACGCCCACCCGCCAGTTCCTGGTCATCACATACTTCGCAGTCTTGTAATCCAGAAGCCCCCAGCCAGCCAAGGCCCCTGGGGAGCCCATGCTCCCAGCTCCTGCTGGCTGCCGGGGGCACATGAGTCAGCACAGCAGCTGCAGTCACAGCTGAACAAGAGATAAAGCAGGAGCTCAAGGAGGACCAGGCCAGCAGCTATTAAAGGGACAGAATCCACTTGGGGCAGAATCCAGCCTCCACCCCCCTATCACCTCCCCCCAGCTCTGGGCTCAGTCCCATCCCCCAGCTGCCCTGGACCTTTCACCCTCACCAATCTTTCTCTGCTGGACCCCAGGCCCACAGAAAGGAGCAGCCCCTGTCCACTGCCCTCTGGTTTCACTTCCTTGGGTGACTAGAGGATGATAGGTGTTATAAATGCCGTGAGAGGATGGCCTGGGGGCTGCAGGAATCCACAGGAAGGGCCAAGGAAATCTTTAGAAACAGGTAACCTCTGAACTCACATTTGAAGATTCTGAAATTTAACAAAGTTAGGGAGAAATGGATATTCTTGGAGGAGGAAGCTGCATGTACGACGCTAGAGCATGAGTGAGAACTGAGACCCACAGAGAGCGTGACTCTGGCTCTAGAGAGGAGGGTGGCCAGGCTCCACAAGGTGCCACAAGCCCTCCTCTGTGATGCCTTCACATAGCTGCCCATACCGCCCAAGCGCAGGGAGTAAAAGCCTAGAGTTAGGCATCTTCCCCAGTTAGTGAGAAGGTGGGCGATGCTCAAACTGCATGAGACGTCAGGGAGAACAAGCTCACGCAAAGTGCCTAGCATTGCGCTTGGCTGGTGGCTAGCGTTCTTATCCGCCTAACTAGTATCCGACTCAAGGTCGGGCAGATAGGCGGCGGTTTCTGCGGCAACCACCACCACCAAGTTGCTGGGTGACTGCGTCGTCTCTATTTGCAGCAGAGGGCGCCTGTTCGCTGCACACCGCATTGATTGGTCGTTGAAGCCGGAGGGTCCGCCCAAATTCTCTGGCTGAGCTCCCGGGGAGGTGGAGCGCAGTCCCAGCAATTGCAAAATGAGCGTAACCATGAGGGATCCCTGTGGGAAGTCAGAGAATGAAGAGCAAGAGAAAGAGGGGGCAGCGGCTGCCGCTGGGAGTCTTGAAGGAGTCCCAGAGGGCGAGGAGGGTTCGGACACAGATTCGGACTCTTACCTGGAGACGCAAGGTGCCCCTGGGCAGAGGATGCTGGACGGGTCTCTAGCAGTGGTGGAGGGGACAGGCTGGGGCCGAGTGGACAGAGCCTCTCTCCTCTCCGTGGGACACCTTCAGCGCAGCGGTGGCAGCAGCTCCAGCCCTGTGCCCATCCCTGCAATGCTCCTGGGAGCATCATAAGTTCCACCATTAGAACCTGTTTCTAGAGTAATGTTAAAATGCTAGGTAGTGACAGAAGACAGGGGAGCCCTTGGAAGGTGGCTGGCTGTGCCTGAGGAGGGATCCACATGCTTCTCCCTGTCTCCTATCAGGTGTGCATGGACATGAAGAACTGATCACAGACACCCTCTACCTGAGGTCTTGCCAGGCCTACAGAGTCGTGCCCGCCTCCTGCTTTCTGCGCCAAGGGGAAGCCACAGACCTGAACCTGCGGTACCGTGGTCTGGGGCCCCAGGTACCCCTGGAGGGACCCTGGGGCTAGGCTTGGAAGGAGAGGACCTGGGCCGTAGCAGCCATGGGTGTAGCCTTCTTCCTGAGTCCATCCTACACACCCCCTGGCCTTTGTCTGTGCCAGGATATGTCCCATTCCCACATCTGGGTGACAAGTGGAATGGGGGCTATCTATGACAGAGCCCAGTACAGGGCTGGGGAGCCTGCAGTGGGCACCTAACATGCTAGAGGGTCAGGAGAGGCTCCCAGAGGTGAGAGCTGTGTGGAGCCTAGAATGAGAAGCAAGTGTCCCCGGGTCATGTGAGGGAAGGAGGGCCTTCCATCTGGAAGGCACCAAGAGGGCTGAGCTCTGGAAATGTGAACCAGAGTAGTTGCTATCTGTGCCTGGGGCCTTCAGCCCTGGGAAGGACCAGGCCCTTTAGGATCCTCTCTGTTCCAGGGGGCCCAGGCTCTGGCTTCTGCACTATCCTCCAATCCCTATATCAAGCGTCTGGACCTTCGGGACAACGGGCTCTGTGGGGCCGGTGCGGAGGCCCTGGCACATGCCCTGAGCAAAAGCAGCAGCATCTGTGGTAGGTGCTGAGCCTAGAGCAGGTGGGCAGACTTGAGTCTCCCTTTCCTAAGGGGTGTGCCCCCCTCACGCACACAGCCAGATCTTCTCACCTAGGACCTGCTGATGTTGCTGGGGAGGGGCCTCATTGCAAGGGTGGAGTTAGACCCTCTGTGGTGCACCCAATGCTGGATGTACTCCTATCCTGACCAGTGCCACCCCACCTACTCCCCTCCTCCCCTGGCCAGCCCGCTCTTCATATGGTGGCCTCCCAATGACCGAATGCAAGTTGGAGAGTCCTTTGACACACAGGTGGGGGTTGGGCAGAGTGAGAGGAAGGAGGGCTGGGTGGGTGTTCAGTGGGACTGGATCCAAATGCTGCCTCTGCCACGAGAGTGAGGTAACCCTGGGCAAGAAGCCAAACCTTGCTGAGCCTCAGTTTCCAGTCTGTGAAATGGCCCAACAATACTACTTAGCCCTTGAGGATGTGGTGAGTAAGCATCGCTGAAACTGTGTTTGGCCCACATAAGTGCTCTGAGCATGGCCACCTAGACTGGTATTGCCAGTCCCAGAAATGTGGCGGTTAGGGCTTCTGTGGGTGGGTTGTATTGCTGTCAGGCACCAGCGATCAACAGGGTAGATGCATCTCCACCACAACCATTCTCCACAGCAATGGAAGTACGTGATTTTAGCCCCTTGACAAAGAAGTTCCTGGACACATGCGGTGAGGATGGGTATCAGGGAAGCTGCCTGGGGTCTGAGGAAATCCAGCTGATGGGTGTCAGAGTCAACATGTGCCCCAGGACAGTTTGGCTACAAAGCCCCTTCTGCTGCCTCAGGCCTGGAGGTTTGGGGGATGAAGAAGGGTAGAGGAGGATGGTGTCTGGCTTTGAATCCCACTGACTGAGGAGTGGTGTTGACCCCCAGATGTGGACCTGTCGGAGAATCAGCTGGGAGCACTGGGAGCCCAGGTCGTCTGTGCCGCCCTCATGGCAAACCCAGCCATACAGAAGGTCCGGCTGGCAGGAAACAGCCTGCAGGAGCAGGCGGCCCAGTACCTTGCTGAACTCCTGCTGGCCCACACGGGCCTGAAGTCCCTTGACCTCAGCTATAACCAGCTAGATGACCAAGCAGGTAATGTCTGGCCAGGGCCACCATGTGGCACTTGAGCTCATCTTCCTGGTGAGAGGCGGGTGGAGGTTGGCAGGACCAATCTGAGCAGCCATGCACGGGTTCCTGCTCCCCAAGTCCCACTTTGACCTTTCCCACTCCTTCCGCACACAACCTCTTAATCCATTCCATGAATACCTCACTGCCTGCTGCTACATATGTTGGGAGCTGATTTGGCCACTAAGAATCTAGCCATGAACAAAACAAAGACCTTGGCCTTAAGGAACACAAATTAACAAGACAACTTTCATAATTCTTGATGTTGGAAAAAAAAAAAACCCCCACCAAAAACAAAAAAACACCCCAGGATTATTCTAGAAAAGAATGGGGACCACCCATTAGAGGGGTAGCCAGGGTGGCCTCTGTACAGAGATGGCATTTAAACTGAAATGGGCAGGGTGGGGAGGAATTAGCCAAGATCAGATGGAGAGCATTTCAAGCAGAAGGACAGTGAACATGCAGGCCTATTCCCCAGACTAACAGACAACAGTGTGACTGGGCTAGTGAGTCAGGGGAGAATGTCTAGGCCTTGGGGTAGAGCGGCAACAGGGGGCTGTAGAGCTACAAATCATGGTAAAAGGCATGCAGGTTTTATTCTAAGTGCTGTGGAAGACATCAATGGGATTCCCTGATCTTACTACTTTCTCTCATGCCCCAGGGCCTTTGCATGGGCTATCTGCTTTGCCTGTCCCCAATACCCCATGTCAGTTATAAAAATCTGCTGGGTCCCTGGGTTAGAAATACAGATTCCTGGACACCTGCTGAATCATACTCTGGGGGCGGGATGCCCATGCATATGAATTTTACCAGATCCCCAAGGAGATTTGTCTGATCCAGAAAGTTTGGGAATCACTGCACTGTCTCAGGATACTTAAGAGTGAATGGGGTGGCACCAATCTTGGCCTGTGAGAATCAGCCCTAGAATTTAACTGCCAGAGAGCTGGTTTGCCTTCTAAGAAAATTACTGTGAGAAGCCAGTGAAATTTAAAGAGAAACTCATTTCAGACTTTCAGCAAAGTATAGGCATCCCTCTGGGTCTGCACGGTCAGAGGGCAAATGCCACGGAGGTAGCCAGGATGGAGGGGCTGGGAGCTAAAGTCCTGGGGAGGTTGCACAAATTATGGAGCTGGGGGTCCTCAGCCTGGAAAAGGATAGATATATTGGGGGGCCATTTTGTTTCCCCAAGTAAGGATCCGTGGGTGGGCCTGACTCCCTTGAGGGGTGAAGGTACTTGGGTCTCCCCACTTGACCCATGGTAATGGTAGCACCTACTTCATAGATTGGCTTCAGGGGTCACAAAGACCAAGCATTAAAACTACGAGAGCCCTGGCTGGTGTGGATCAGTGGATTGAGTGCTGGCCTGCGAACCAAAGGGTCTCAGGTCCAATTCCCAGTCAGGGCACATGCCTGGGTTGCAGGCCAGGTCCCCAGTTGGGGATACATGAGAGTTAACTACACACTGATGTTTCTCTCCTTCTCTTTCTCTCTCCCTTTCCCTCTCTCTAAAAATAAATAAATAAAATCTAAAAAAAGTCATTAAAAATAAGCTTTAAAAAAAACCACGAAAGGTTGATTCATGCATGCATATAGAAGAAACTCCTTACTCCCCAGCTGTTCTGCAAAGTAGGGGCTTTCCTACAAAGTGAGGAACCACTGCCATCTCCTCCCAGCCCTGAAAGTGTCTGAGAACCTGTGGGACTGAGACCCAGTGCCCCGCACAGAGTCTGGCTGGAATCCTGTTCTCAGGGAGGCAGCCCTGTGCGGCCTCGCGGCTTTGTGGGAGCTCTCCAAGGTGCTAAAAGTGTCTGGTGGCGAGTGTTCTGGTTATCGCTCTGCTCAGGTAGTTCATCTGTTTTTCCTCTGTGCCATTTCTTCAAACCAGCCTTACTAGACCTATGCTAGGTGCTGGGACCATGGGACCAGGCTGATGGGGGAGACACACCAGGCAGAGATAGGCCTAATGGCCAGAGCCTGGAAGGATGAAAGCAGTGCACATGCAGCCCAAGGTAGCCCAGCTCAGCTGGGCAGGAAAGGCTTCGTGATGCCAAGAACCCAGATTAGAAGGATGAGGAGCTGTCAGCCAGGCGAAGAGGGGCATCAACAGTTCCACAGAGGGGAACAGCCAGAAGGTGTATTGGTGCTGGCACTTTTGTGACCTGGAAGAGGTCAGACTGGTGGAGTGATGACAGTGAAGAGCGGGGTGGATGGGTGGCTAGGGCTTCTGCCCACTTTACATACTAAATATCTCTTAGGGTTTCTCATCCCACATGCCTCCCCCCACCATTTCCTCTCTCTACCACCACTGCTTCCTTTCCACTACAGCTGTGCCTGTCTTGTCACCTCTTACCTGGACTGTGGCACAAGTCTTTCAACTAGTCCCCCAGCCTCTCATCTCTGACCCACTCCAGCCCATCCCCTACACCCACTGAAGAATCCAGCCTGTCACTTCTTTATTTTTAAATCATTTTTAAAGGTTTTATTTATTTATTTTTAGAGAGGGGAAGGAGGATATAGGGAAACAACTATGTGTGGTTGCCTCTTGAGCGCCCCCTACTGGGAACCTGGCCCACAACCCAGGCTTGTACCTTGACTGGGAATTGAACTGGTGGCCCTTTGGTTCACAGGCTGGCCCTCAATCCACTGAGCCAGACCAGCCAGGGCTGTCACTTAAAAAAAAAAGTTTATTTACTTTTAGAGAGGGGGGGGAGGGACAAAGAAGGGGATAGAAACATTGATGTGAGAGACAAAAATCTATTGGTTGCCTCTCATACATGCCCCAACCAGGGACTGAACCTGTGACCCAAGCATGTGCCCTGACTGGGAATTGAACTGGAGACCCCTCGCTTTGGGGAACAACGCCCATCCAACTGAGCCACACCTGTCACTTCTTAAAGCCCTCTCTGCCTCCTCACCAATAATAGGGCAGTACTCAAGACCCTCACCCTAGGATTCAAGCCCTCTAAGCATCTTTCAATTGCCCATCACTCCTACCTCATTTCACAGGCTTCCCCTCACCCTGCCCCCAGTGCCAGGCTGGCATGCATTCCCACAAGTGCCCCAGGCTCCCTATGCCTCTGCACATTCATCTTTCCTTGTCTGCTCTATGCGTACGGACATGCGTGGTGAGTCCCTTAGTCTTCAAAGTTATCTCCTCTGATCCCACTTTCCTGACCGCTCCCCAAATAGGGTTAGCCTCTGCTCCGTTCCCATGCCTCCAGTTTATAGTTATAACAGCTCACATCCCTTTCATTGGCATTTATATCTCCCTCATTAAATATGAAATCCTTGGAGGCAGGGAAAGCCCTCATTGGGTTCAACTCTGACCCTCATTCCCAGCAGAGACCCTATAATGCAGCAAACATCAGTATTAATTTTTGAAAGAATGAACAGAGTGAATAAGAACATCTGTCTTGGTGTTTTGGAAGGAGAGACACTTGGACCAGCCTTGGCAGAAAACACAGGACTCGCCGAGCTTAACATAAGCTGGAATCATCTTCGAGGACCAGGAGCTGTCTCTTTTGCCAGAGGACTGGGGGTATGATATTCACACCCCCATCCTACTCCACAGCCACCTCTCCAGCCTGTCCCTTAAAGGCAGGTCTCCCAAGGGCCAGCTCCCCATCACCACAGCTCTTCAGAAATGAGCCTTGGATCTTCTAAGCAGAACTTAAGGAATACTTTGTTAGGCGTCTTTAATTTTCCCAGCCCCATTTAATGACTTCAGTACACTGTGCCCAGTCCCAAGTCACTTACTGAGGGGTCTGCAGCTGAATGTGGCACGCCTTTCCAGGACATCACAGACACTCTGCTGGTAGGGGACAGTGTGCAGACTGGTGACACATTCTCACTATGGGGCGTGCACAAATGAATCCATGAGAGACACACTCTAATTAGCCACCCGCTCCCACAGTTGTTGTGGTTTGTGGGCCTCAGGAATGGGTGGCTGCAGGCCCTGCCAAAGTGGCACAAAACACCTGCAATGTCCCGTGTCAGGTACCTTTTTGGGGTCCTCCTTAGGGAATGGTAGCCATTGCCTTGCCCTCTAACAGGGGCTGAGCTGGGGGCCTGGCCCACAAGGTAACAGGCCTGTCTTCCCAGCATACCCACAAGCTCCTGCCATTCCCCCCATCACAGCCCCCTGCACAGGTTTCACCCCACTCTGGGCCCCTGAGCTGCTCAGTGCCTTGGGATACTTGCCCTCAAGAGGTCCTCAAGCAGCCATGGGGCCTGCTCATTATGTCCCTGGGGCCTGCTGCCACAGGCAGACCCCTCAATCTCAGGGGAATTCATACTCACACCCACCCTCTGTGCTGTGCTTCCAGTTGTTCAACTCTACGGATCACCATTATCCAAGCCATGAGACTCTGCCCCGGAACCTCTGTCCTTCAGCTCTCAGTCCATGCTCTTTGCACCTTGGGTGTCCTGGGCTTAAAGGCTGTGGCCCTGACTTTCTCCACTGTCACTTGTGGTCCCATGGCTTTACTCTTTTGTATCCCAGGCAAACATCTTCCTGAGAGTCCTGGACATCTCATACAATGGCTTTGGAGATCCTGGGGCCTCTGCAGTGGGTGAGGCACTTAAGACCAACAATGTGTTGGAGGAACTCAACATGAGGTGAGGAGCACGTGATGCCCAACCTGTTGCACTGTGTGGGCCCAGAGCCACCTCTGGGACCATGGGCTCTGTGATCTCGTTGCTGTTCACCACTTTAATTCCCAAACTGACCACAGTCTTGATGGGGCTTGAACCACAACCTGGGAGCACCAGCCTCTGTCCTCTCACTCGAGGTCATTATTTATATGCTGGGCTCATAATTCCTACCACACAGGCAGGGGTATAGGCACTGCAAATGTATGTAAAGCCTCTCTAGCAGAGCCTGGTGTGAGCTGGGTGGTGTGAGTTTTCCTCCCTTTCAGAATAGAAACTGACTCCAACAAATGGGCACACGCACATGCTGTGCTCTGCACGTGGCTTCTGGGGGGCCTGCGATATGTTAACTGCTCTTCTACACCCAGGCAGACTCTCAGCCCTCGGCAGGTAACCACAGATTCAGAGGGATGGAGAGAGGCAGAGGCCCGGCAGGTCCTGTTTGGACTGCCATGGCTGAACCCCTCCCAGGGGCTACGGAGTGAGCAGGGCCTGCCTGCTGTAGTCCTGCTCTCCTTTCCATCCCATGCAAGGAGACGAGGCCAGAGGATTACATGAGAAATGCTGAAATTTGAGAAGTGAGAGAGAAATGGGACTGGCTTCAGAGACTAAGTGGCCAAATGCCACACTGAGGCCTGGAATTTGGGTCCAGCAGGAGGAA
The DNA here is from genome assembly GCA_004026545.1 of Mormoops blainvillei. Lineage (NCBI taxonomy): Eukaryota > Metazoa > Chordata > Mammalia > Chiroptera > Mormoopidae > Mormoops > Mormoops blainvillei. The sequence goes on along the minus strand of PVJD01013059.1, from coordinate 10,473 downwards.
GAGGAGAGGACGTGGGAAGGGAGCTGGATGGTTTTCCAGAACATGTTGTCATGGTGATAGGTACTGGGGGTCAGCTGGGACAGAACATCTGCTGAGCTCTGAGAGCTGTGGGCAGCAGGTGGGACGGGGGGATGTCTCCAGGCATGTCAACTGGGTGAGCTCCCTGAACACTGGGAGCTCCAGTGAAGGAGGGTCACTATCCAGCTTTTACACCCTGCCTGACCTGCCCAGGGTCTCTGGGGCATGAGTGGAGGCTAGCATTGAAACTCTACCTCGGGGATCCACCAGCAGTGCCAGCTGGGACCCTGGGACAATCTGGCCCTGCACAGCTACTCAGAAGGTAGCACAATGCACACGTCTTTCTGTTGCAGCAACAACCGCATCTCTGTGGTGGGAGCCCTGAGCCTGGGCCTGGGCCTCCGGGTCAACCAGACACTGAGGATTCTTGTCGTGAGTGCTAGCCTGGTCGGGGAGGCCCTAGCAGACCTGCTTGAGCCTGTCCACACAGATCTCTACCCTGCCACATGTCCCCACCCCAGTGGCAACACGGAACACAGGCCTCCTGGTTCCTCTTGTACCACTTCTTCCCTTTGCCACCCACTCACCCATCTCTGGTCTGGCCCATGCACTGCCTCAGACTCCTCCCTGCTCCATCCTTCCCTCCCAGTGGCATCGCCACATCTCCCAGCTGTCCTTTCTCCTTCTGAGCCCACCGGAGTGCTGCTCTGCTGATGATGATTGAGGGACCCTTGCTTCCCCTTCATCTTCTTTATCTGCTCTTCCTCTGGCCTTGCTAGAACCCAGGATCGGCCCAGGTGTATTGCTGGTCTCTTCTCAGACATGCCTGAGGTCCTTGTGCGCAGCAGGGGTTTCCCTCCTCCAGGGTTGCCAGTGAGGAGGGAGCAGCTGAGCAGAAGACAGAGAAGCAAGGGTGCAATAAGGGTAGAGAAGCTCCCTGAAAACCACTGTGCCAACAGCATGTGCTCAGAGGACAGTACCACCAGCTCCAGGGAAAACATCCAGCCCTGCCTGGCCCTCAAATCCCTTACCTGGCAGAGAAGCCCCACGCAGCACTTCCATCCTGAGCCTGAGACTCACTCCTTTCCCACTACGCACCCTCCCACCCCCATACCACCCGCCCCCTTCCTGTACTGGAACCCAGACCTCTTCCTTCAGCTCTGGATCTAAATTTCCACCTGCTGGCTGGTCCCTCAGATGTCCTATAGGCACGTGGGATTCTGAGGGTCCAACCTGAACACACCATCTCCCTCTAAGGTCTGCCTCTTGGTGTGTGTGTGTAGAGGAAGGGCTCCTTCTCACCGTCAGAAGCCGGGGCCCAGTGCTTACCCCTCCCTCTCTTTCCCACACCTTTCCTCCATCGCACCTCCACACCTGCACCTCCTGCTGAGCCGCTGAGCGCTCAGGCTGCCTGCTCCTCCTCCTCCTCACTTTCCCTGCTGGAGTTTTTTTGACCTGCTAGTTTCTCATCTCTGCTTCTTCCTTTCCACTTACTATCGGTTGATCTTTCTAAACATGAAATATGTCTCTGTCCCTCCTTGCTTTAAACCCATCAGAGGCTCCCCACCAGATAAATTCAAGCTTGGTATTGTGCCATTTGCAGCATGTCATCAGGATCTAGGCTCTGCCAACCTGCCTTTCCCTCCTGCCTTGAAAGTCATCTCTCTCACCCAAGCTCCTTGGAATTTTCCAGACACACGGTACAATTTCTTATCTTTGTTCCCGATGCCTTTGTTGCTGAAATGCCCAGCTCTACCCGCCTCACTTGCAAAGCTCAGCTCAGGTGTTTGATCACCCACCCAACCTTGACCTTCCAGAGTTGGTTCACACTCATACTCTCTCATTGCACTTATCACCCTGCATTTTGTGATGTTTCTTTACCCTCTTCTCCTCCAGTTAGTGAGCTCTTTGAGGGTAGGGGGTGTGTAGGTGTGTCTTTACCTTCAGCAAGTGGCAGAGCCAGGCACTGGGAGGGCGCTCAAGGTCTACTTCCTCTCTTCCCTGGCCCTGCAGCCTCATTCCGGGCATTCTGCCTGATGGAGACATCTTGTGATCTGAGACAGTGGGGCTATCCTGAGGCACATCAGCAGAGACGAGGGATCCCTAATCTTCCCTTACACATTGCTCTCCCCATCTCCCTGGGATTAGCTTTTCTCAGTTTTGTGTACATGTGTATTTCTTAGGTATCCAGGAATCCCATGCGAAGTGAAGGCTGCTTGGGTGTCCTCAAGTCTGTACGGGGTAATCCAATGTCTTCCCTGGAACTGCTGGATTTCTCGGTAAGAACTTTTCAAAAACCTCATCTCTGAGCCTCCTCATAGCCCTGAGGTGTACTTAAGAGGAAGAGAGTGGGGCTGAGAGAAATAAAGAGCCCTGCCCCCATACACAGCATGACCGAGTCTGAGTTCCACCCCAGGCCTAAAAGTAGGTTATGATGCCACTCTGGCTCCACTACCACTCCTGACTGGGGGCACTGCTGTAGTCTCCCCTTGGACCCCTACCTGGGCTCTTCATTGGTTGAGAGAGAATAAGTGACTCAGGGGGCACAGTGCTCACTGTTCACTGATATTGGATTTGCAGATTCAGCATTTGCAAGGTGGCTCCCTTCCCCACCCACCCTGACCTGCCTGCAAGTTAATCACGGTGCCGGAAGATTCACTTGTGTGGCTGTGAGGGAAATCAGGACCTCTTTTCATTCAATTTTGCCTTTTAAATATAAAAACAAATGTCACTCTTTTCTAAGGCAGTTAACATTAAGGAGAGAATTCCTAAATATAAATTATTAACAGAAAGCCTAGTCACAAATCGCTGCCTATTCTACCCTGATTTATTTCAACCCAGACTTGAGCCAAAGTCTTGCCAGAGACATGTGTTTACAGTTCCAGTCCTTCAGGCTTGGACAATTGGTTTCGAACATCTTTATTCTTCCCTTCTACCTTTCTGATCTCTACGGCTCCAAAGCCAAAGAGCAGCTTGCCATGATCATGTTCCTTCTGCTCTGAGAATTTCTCTTACGACTGCATTTTATCACTCTAAAAAAAATGGAATATTGGAAACTGTCCTGCCAAAATATGTACGTGATTATTTGATCATACAATGTATGATTATTATCAGAAGCTTTTAGTGTAATGGAAATACCACAGGATTTGGAATCAGACAGGCCTGGAACCAAGTCCTGAGCCCATCATATGGGATCTTGGATTCTGTATTACAGGTCAACACTAATCTAGATGCAGTCTTCTGGTTTCCTTTTCCTTAACTGTTATCATTAGTCTAATCTGACTCAGACTTTATCCTCAGCTTTAAGGGAAATACTTCTGAATCCTTACAGTTCTCATAAAACTCTTCCCAGAACTCAGTCTTATCTTTATGTGCAATGGGGCTAATATCTACCTCCCAGGATCGCTGTGAAGATAGGATGAGATGACAGGCCCTATGGAAAGGGCCTGTGCAGAGGAGACTCAACTGGTGTTAGCTCTCTCTCCCCAGGCCCTTTGTTTTTCTTTCTTTCTTTTTTTAGTTGAGAAACAACATTTATGCTGAAAAGTGCATGCAGGTTAAGAGCAGAGCTCAGTGAATTTTCACTAACAGGATACACCTACATTACCAGCCTCCAGCTCAGGAAATAGAGCAGGTCCCTAGAAGCCTCCCTTGAGCAACTTCTTTTCTTGATTTTAATAGTTTGGGGAGTAATGACATTGTCATTCAGATGATAGAAGCTGTTCTAAGGAGCTTCTTCAAGAACTTGTGTGTGTAAGTAAAAAGGTCAAGTTCTCAGAAAATGATAATTGGTTTCTCCTTAGGATATCCAGGTGAACAAAGAATTTGATGACCTCGCTAGCTCAGTGAAGGTAATCCTTCCAGGGCTTTGCATAAAGACGGATGCCGGCAAAGTGGAGTACAAAAGAGAGTTGCTGGCAGTCTCCAGGCGGTCTACCAGCATATGCCCCTAAATGACTGTGGAGTGTGACCTCACAGTGCATTCTTACCACTTGAGTTTGCACTGAGTCCCTATGTAAACCAGGTGGTAAGTCTTATGGAACCAACCTTCACGATGACTCAGACAGCTGTACCCTCCTCTCCATCCCTGACCCCTGCACTAATCTGGGCCTTCCTTTGCACTCACTTATTCATGTAACACGAAGTTGTATTATGTGCTGCATGTTGCGCTCAGCACAGGGTCAAGGATGCCAAGGCAAGTTCCTGTTCTGGTGACTTAGTTCAGGAGACAATTAAAATATAAGATGGTGTGCAACTGCCATTCCCAAACTCAACTTGCCATGATGCAAACTGTCACAACTTTTTTGGAAGGCAATTTATCATTAAGCACCGAGAGCCTTAAAACTGCCTTTTGATCCTATCATCTGACTAATCTGCTCTACAGAAATAATGTTGTTTATAATAATGAAAATTGGAAATAATTTAAATTCCAAATAAGAGGGAATTGGTTACTAAGATTTGGAACTAGGCAAACACTGAAAGCCAAATATTCAAAGTACAGTGAGCAATTTATGAAAGTACACATGATTAATGTTAAGTAAGAAAATTGGTATAAAAAAATAGTATGGTTTGGCAGTTCTGCAAAAGGTTAAACATGGAGTTACCATATGACCCAGCAAATCCACTCCTAGAGACATAAAAGCATAAGTCCACATAAAAACTTGTACATGAATGTTCATAGCAGAATTATTAATAATATCCACAAAGTACAAATACTCATCAACTGATGACTGGATAAATAAAATTTGGTATAACCATACAATACTATATTATTTAGCAATAAAAAGGAGTGAAATTTGGGGTGATACAAATGTTCTAAAATTGATTACAGTAATAGTTGCACAATTACATGAATATAGTAAAAGTAATTGAATTGTTTACTTCAAATAGGTGAACTGTATGCTATGTGAATTGTATCTCGATAAAGCTGTTTAAAAGAAAAAGGAATGAAGTACTAGTACATGCTACAACATAGACAATTCTTGAGAGCATTGTGTATGCAAAGTAAAGGAAGTCAGTCACAAAAGACCACATATTGTATGATTCAGGTCATATGAAATATTTAGAAGAGGCAAACCTACAGAGATAGAAAGCAGAAATTGCCTTGGGCTGGGGTAATAGGATAGATTGGGAGTTGACAGGTAAAGGTAACAGGTTTCATTTTGAGCATGATCGAAATGTTCTAAAATTGATTGTGGTGATGACTGCATAACTCTGTGAATATACTAAAAATCATTTGCTTGTGTACCACTTTAAATGGGTGAATTGTATGGCATGTGAACTGTATCTCAAGAAAGCTGTTAACAAAAGAAAATCATATTATTTGATCCGAACTGTGTTTAAAAAAAAGGAAAAGACCCCTCCAAAATTACCGTTTGTGGGTTTATGGATTTTCATTTTATTCATATTTTCCTGCATTTCTACATTTTCTACTCTAAGTATGTTACTTTCATAATCAGAAAAATAAATAGTACTTAAAAACACAACGTGATACAACTACAGTTCAGTTGTGTGCATGGCGTGGTTGGAGCCGAATAAAGAGGGTGCTATGGACAGAACTGTGCCCCCCAGTTCATCTCTTGAAGACTTAACTACTAATGTAACTGTATTTGGAGATAGGAAGTAATTATGGTTAAATAATTATTTCCTCCACGAGTAAATAATTACTTATCTCCGTAAGGGTGGGGCTGTCATCCAATAGGACTAGCATCCTTATAAGAAGAGGCACCAGAAAGCTTCTTTGCTGCTTTTGTGAAGACACAGCAAGACACTGCAAGTCAGAAAGCAAGCCCTCACCAGAAATCAACCCTCCCCACCCTCCCAGACCTTGATCTGGGATGTCTAGTCTCCAGAACTGTGAGCAAATAATTTGTTTTTTAAGCCACTCTGTCTGTGGCATTTTGCTATGACAGCCCAATCCAAGTAAGACAGAAATATCCACTTTCGTGGGAATAGGCAGGGAGGGTTTCTCCTGGTTTCCCTGGTTCTCTGATGACCCCCTTCATCTTCCTCCTCCCTATTACCAATGCCATCTTTCCAAGGGCAGACCTGATGGCACTGCTCAGAGGCTCCCCGAGTCCTACAGGAAAGTTCCAACTCCTCTCCTTGGCATGTCCCATGTCAGGGGACGGGTTCCCCACTTTCCTCTATGGAGAAGTTGAGTCTGGCTGGAACGCCAGAACAGAGCACTGCGTTACGGTGATGAGCTGGGGGCGTAGGTCTGGGTCCCTCCACCCCAACTTTTCCCGGAAGTAAACACACATTGAATCCTAAAGAAAATTCAGTCGATCTTTACGGAATGGAAGAAACAAAGTGTTCCAAAGTCCTCCAAAATGGACACTATGCCCCAACCCAGCTCTTGTGTACCCCATCTGCCTTATCCCAGGACACCAATTCCTCATTAAAGAAGTAATTGAATCCTGCCCGATTCCAGGGTGCTAGCTGGGAAAGCCCGTTCTGCACTGAAACAGGGACGGACACGAGAGAAGGTATATACTTCGGGTAGGTACTGGTCACACCTCTAGGAGGTGGCCATGTTTGCAAAGACCTGAATAAGAAGCAGAAAGGTGAGGGCCCGGCGGTGCCTGGAGAGAGGATGACAAGACAAGGTGGACTTCGAGCCATTCGCATGCTGCTGCGGACTTACATGCATGGTAACGTCCTGTGACCCACCCTGGGGGGCGCCAAAGCTGCTCCAGTCTGAAGTCGGAGAAGGACCCGGAACACCTGGATCCGGGTCGACCTTCCTCGACGCCACAGCCTTCCCGCCAAGCCCACGTCCAATCAGAAAGTGCCACACTCCATGAGTCGAGCAATAGCCAATCAGAAGTTGGATTCTATTTTGGCCTGCCCCAGGGCGCTCCGAACCAATGGCCTCCTGGGTATAGGCGGGCCTATAAGGGTCAGCGTGAGCATTGCGGAGAGCGCAGCGTGCGTAGTGCGGAGATCGCAGCGTGCGCTTTGCGGAGGCGGCAGCAGTTGGGCGCGCGGCGGCTGTGGGTCGGTTGAAGTCTAGCAGCGGAGCCAGGCAGCGACAGAGTACACCATGGTAAGGCCCTGGGTCTGGGGGATGGCGCGGTAGGCCGGCGGGCATTGGCAGGACCCCGGAAACTCGCAACTCGGCGACGCCTAGGCGGGAGGTAGATGAAGCCCGCCACGTGAGGCGGCAGAAGAAAAGATCCGGGGTGCTGCGGCAGCGGGCATTGGCGGGTAGATGGGACAGGGCGGGGGGGAAGCGAAGCGCCGTCCGACGGCACCACGAGGCCTTCTGGACTGGCACACGAGGACGTTGGCTTGTTCTGAATTTGTGCGCGCACAGGGCATTGGTGAACCCAGTGTGGGATTGTGCCATAATGAGCCAGGGTGGCAGCTTGGTTGTTGACTGACCTTGACTCCGTCTCTTGACAGGACAAAATGTACATAATGTTGGGTTCCTGAACACTGGAGGGCGGTTCTCAAATTTTCTGGTCTCGGGACCTCCCTACACTTGTCCTATTAAAAATTAAAACTGAGAACTGGGAAAATATTTATTTATTCACTTTAAAGCAACACGTTAACATAAATAACAAATATCCAAGTCTGAACAGCCAGTTTGTCACTTCTTTCAAGTACAAATAGCATTCCATGAAAAAAGCAGCTAATTCACAGTTGGTAATTCAAATACACATGTGCTTTTTCTCAAGAGCTGTATTTCAGCGTGTGCACAAGTACTTTATATGTACTTTCCCATTTTGTCACAGTACGCAGGGCAGAGGTTTAATAAAATTAGTAATTTTGCTTCATCGAGGACATTTTTAAGTGAAAATGGCCTCCCCCACCCCTTTTTACTCTTGAGTGCATAAGGATGAGGAATCCAATGTCCACGGATACAGTTTGGTGCCAGTACCCTGATGTGTGCTCCGGAGCCAACTGTTTTACCCATTTTCACATTCTTGTTGTATGACATAGTTCCCTACTTATCCAGAAGCTTCCAGCTTCACCAAATATGCAAACACACCTTTCTGCTCTCCTCTTTCCATTACATTAAACTGCTTCCTCTTTGTCAGTGATCTGTGGCTGCAGTACGTGAATCTTTGATGCCTTGGTGACTGAGATTTAATACTTAGATAACAGAAAAGAGGACTTCAAGTTCTTAGGATTGTACATTAGAATTTAGGGCAGATGAGATACCTCAGATTTCATTTGATCTATGTATTCGTAAGGATGATGTGTCTAAAATTCATTAAGTGATTATTGACTGTACAGTTAGGTTCCCAGCGGGAAAGAGATGGTACCTTCAAAATTGGTACTTTAAGGAGAATCTTTTAAAAAGATAGTACAGTATCCTAGCTTTTGTGATTCTAGGAGCCATTAACTTCTAGGCTTGCAGCAGTAAGGGGAGAGTGGTTACTAAAAGCTAAGAAGGTAGCTTTATGAAGAAGGCTGACAGCTGAAAGTTTGTGGCCTTGATAAACTGGCTTAAGCAACCCATGGCAGTCTGGCAGAGAGGGAGGCCAGGGAGTGAGCATCCTGACCGCACCTTTTTCTGACCTCTTGGTCTTTAGCTGCTGCCTGACATTGGCTAAGGCAACCTGAAACCAACAGGCAAGAAAACTGTTTGATGCAGTCCATATGGGTCAGCTTCCTGGAGCACAGAGCTGAGTGGAGAACAGAGAATGATCTAGAGGGGCAATTAGAACACACACAGAATGACCACCAACATTGGGCCATGGTGACCTGTGTCCTAGTCCACTTTTCCTTCCCCAGCTCTTACATTTTTACCTTATTCTTTGGTCAGGACACAATAAAAAATGGCTATTCTTCAGAGAATTTACTGTCACTGTTTAATAGGATTTTACTGTTGACATTATATCACTTCAAAGTTATAAAATAACCTAATTTTGTATAGTAGAAAACACGTAGGTTCTGGCACTTAGCTAGGGTGGTGTAGAGCACGTCAGTAATCAACAGGGATAAGTAGGTCACATAAGCCTCACTGAAATAAGGTTTGAGCCCTGGCTGCTCTGACTCAGTGTATTGAGCACAGACCTGCGAATTGAAAGATTACTGATTTGATTCCCGGTCAGGTCACATGCCTAGATTGTGGGTCCCCAGTTTGGAGGCCAGTTGAGGGGGGTGCTAGAGGTTACCTATTAATGTTTCTCCCTCCCTTTCCTTTCTCTCTAAAAAGTATAAGTAAATAACATCTTTATTTTAAAAAAGAAAATAAGGTGTGAGGAAGCCTCAGACACTTTGAACTACATGTATATGTTAAGTTATATTTTGCATGTCATATACTGACAGTTGCCTTGAGAACAAATGAGTCTCACATTTATATTCTGTTTCCCAGCGCGAGTGCATTTCTATCCACGTGGGGCAGGCAGGTGTCCAGATCGGCAATGCCTGCTGGGAACTGTACTGCCTTGAACATGGAATTCAGCCTGATGGGCAGATGCCAAGTGACAAAACCATCGGTGGTGGGGATGACTCGTTCAACACCTTCTTCAGCGAGACTGGGGCTGGCAAGCACGTGCCCAGAGCAGTGTTTGTGGACCTGGAGCCCACCGTGGTCGGTAGGTACTCGGGCAAGTAGTGTGGCTTTCCGGGGAGGCTGGGAGAGCCACACTACGTCCCGCAGGTGCTCCTTGGAATCCCTCTGCAGAAAGGATGGACGGACACACGGGTATGTCCCTGACCATGTTAGGTGAGAAACTGAAAGGGTAGTGATTGAAATGTGGGGCTTAGGCTCCTGATTTAGGAAAACCTAACAAACAGAAAAAAGCCGCTTTCCCGGGAGTAAACTGGACTTATGACAGATTGGTCTGTGACTGCCCCAGGCAGCTGTAGACCCTGCCTGCAGGGTGCCTGGGCGCTCGTATATCTCTCTAATGCTGTGCAGTCTCTCTGGCTGGTGCACGAGAGTCTTGACCTGTATCTCAGACATAGAAAGTAAGCAGAGAACAGTCTTTGGGTTCCTCCAGATTAGATGCCCAAGGTAGTTTCCAAGGAGAGCTGCAAGAAGGGCACCTGTCAGTGGTTATCCAGGAGATGACAGGTGTATCAGGACACGCTCTAACCAACTAAGTTACCTGGCCAAGGCCTGGAGGTTTTGTGTTTTTTTTTAAATTACACCTTTCGGTGTGAAACAAGTATGCACATGTAGAATTGCCTGTGTGCAGGGGAGAGAGGTCTGTTCCTTCTGTGGGAACCGGTCAAGCTGGCATTTGTGCCGTGAGTTGAGTTGGCCTCCCTGGAGCCACAGAGTACAGGTGTGCTCTGCATATCACATAGGAGTCCCTGTGATGCACTGATGCTGTGGAGATACAAGGAACAGCACGTGCTTGACAGACTTGAACGGTCCCCAGATCTGTCCATGCTGGTAAGTTACCGATCATCCTTAAAGAGCCGTGACACGTGTGTCTTCCCTGTAGATGAGGTGCGCACAGGGACGTACAGGCAGCTCTTCCACCCAGAGCA
>PVJD01013058.1:0-36275 GCA_004026545.1 Mormoops blainvillei | reverse complement strand
TATATATATATATATACACACACACACATATATATATGGATATATCAGACATACACTTACCAGATAAATGGTTTACAAAATTTTTTTCCCATTTCATAGGTTGCCTTTTCATTTTGTTGATTGTTACTTTGTTCTGCAAAACCTTTTTGAATGATATAGTCCCATTTGCTTATTTCTGCTTTTGTTGTCTATGCTTTTGGTGTCAAATCCAAAAAATCATTATCAAGACCAGCATCAAGGATTTTTTCCGTATCTTTTTTTCTAGGATTTATACAATTTCAGGTCTAATATTTAACTTTTTAATCCATTTTGAGTTGATATTTGTGTATAGTATAAAATAAAGGTTCAGTTTCATTGTTTTGCATGAAGATATGCAGTTTTCCAACATCAATTGTTAAAGAGGCTGTTGGCTCCCCATTGTGTGCGCTTGGCACTTTTGTCAGAGATTAGTTGACTTTATAAGTGTGTGTTTATTTCTGGGCTGTCTTCTATTTTATTCCATTAGTCTATGTGTCTGTTTATATGCCAGTGCTATACTATTTTGATTAACATGGCTTTGTAATATAGTTTGAAATCAGGAAGTGTGATTTGTTCTTGCTCAGGGTTGCTTTAGCTATTTGCGAACTTTTGTATAACCTTAGGATTATTTTCTCTATATTGTGAAAAATGTCATTGGAATTTTCATAGAGATTACTTTGAATTTGTAGATCACTTTGGGTAGTGTGGACACTTTACAATATTCTTCTGATCCCTAAGTTTTGGGGTGTGCTTTTTTTTATGGTATTGTGAATGAGATTTCTTAAAATTTCTTTTTCAAGTAGTTCATTTTTAGTGTCTAGAACTACATCTGATTTTTGTAGACTGATCATTGCTGTAACTTTCTAAGTTAGTTTCTTAGTTTTAACAATTTCTTTTGTGGACTCTTTAGGATTTTCTGTATGTAAGATCATGTCATCTACAAATAGTGACAATTTTACTTCTTTTCCAGTTTGGATGCCTTTTATTTATTTATTTTCTAACCTGATTTCTCAGGCCAGGACTTTCAGTACTGTGTTGAATAGAAGTGACAAAAGTGGGCATCCTTGTCTTGTATCTGACCTTAAAGTGAAAGCTTTAACATTGTTTTTTAATTTTACTTATTTATTTTTAGAGAGAGGAAGGGAGGGAGAAAGAGAGGGAGAGCAACATCAGTGTGTGCTTGCCTCTTGTGCACCCCCTACTGGGGACCTGGCCCGCAACCCAGGCACGTGCCCTAGACTGGGAATCAAACCAGCAACCCTTTGGTTTGCAGGCTGGCACTCAATCTACGGATCCACACTAGCCAGGGCAGAAAACTTTTAGCTTTTTACCATTGAGTAGGGTGTGAGGTATGGACTTGTGATGTATGACCTCTACTGTGTTAAGGTACATTTCTTCTATACCTATTTTCTTGAGAGTTTTTATCGTGAAAGAATGTTCAGCTTTGTCAAATGCCTTTTTCTGCATCTATTTAGGTGATCATATGACTTTTATCCCTAATTCTGTTAATGTCGTATGTCATATTTATTGGTTTGCATATGTCGAAACATCCTTGCATTCCAGAGATAAATTCCACTCAATCATGGTGTAGGATTCTTTTAATATGCTGTTGAATTCTGTTTGCTAGTATTTTGTTGAGAATTTTTGTGTCTATGTTCATCAGGGATATTGCCCTGTAATTTTCTTTTCTTGCAGTGTTCTTATTTTGGATATCAAGGTAGTGCTGGTCTCACAAAATGAGCTTGGAAGTGCTCCCTCCTGTTCAGTTTTTTGGAATAGTTTGAGAATGACAGGAATTAATTTTTCTTTAAAGGTTTTGTAGAATTTACCAGTGAACTATCCAGTCCTGGGCTTTTTCTTTGGGAAATTTTAAATTACTGATTCAATATCCTTACTCATTATTTGCCTATCAGATTTTCTATTTCTTAACGATCTAGTCTTGGTAGACTGTATGGTTTTTAGGAATTTATCTATTTCTTCTTGGTTATCCAATTCATTGGCATATAATTGTTCATGATAGTCTCTTATGATTTTTTGTATTTCTGTAGTATCAGTAGTAATTTCTACTATTTCATTTTTTATTTATGTATTTTCTTTTTTTTAGTCTCACTGAAGGTTTGTCAATTTTGTTTATCTTTAAAAAAAAACAAGTCCTAGGTTTGTTGATTTTCTTCTATTGTTTTTCTAGCTTATATTTCATTTATTTCCACTCTGATCTTTTTGTTTCTTTCTCCTGCCAACTTTGGATTTAGTTTGTTCTTCTTTATAAAGTTCCATGAGGTGTAAAGTTAGGTTGTTTGAGATCTTTTTTCTTAATTACGCTATTAATATCCCTTTTTAGAACTGCTTTTGCTGCATCGCAAAGTGTTGGTTTCTATTTTCATTTGTTTCAAGATTTTTTTTTTATTTCCCTTTGTTTTCTTCTTTGACTCATTTGTTGTTCAGGGTGTATCATTTGATTTTCACATATTGGTGAAATTTTCAGTTTTCCTTCTGTTACTGATTTCTAGTTTCATACTGTTATGGTCAGAAAAGATATTTGATATGATTTCCACCTTCTTGAATTTGTCAAGATTTGTTTTATGACCTAACATATGATCTATCCTGGAGAATGTTCCATGTACACATTAGGAGACTACAGGGCTGTCTGATGTTTCCATACTCATTTTCTGTCTTTATATATTTAGATGTTCCTAGTTATATATTTAAATATCTATATATTTAGATGCTCTCTATATTTAGATGATCCTATTTACAATGATTTTAAATTAGTGATGAGTTTAAGCAATATTTGGAAAACTTTCACAATTAAATTTGTGCTACCACATTGGTCAGTATGGGTGACAAATTCACTGTGAGTACTGCTGTGGTTTTTGCTTACATTTGTGCATAAAGGAAATACCACATTTCAGAAAGAACTTAGTGACAATTAAAATATAATTTTCCCCAATAATTTTACTGTAAACTCCTGGTCCAAGTCCAGGTTTACTCCGTGTCCACCTCATACCTCGGGCACAGTGAAGGAGATCCCAGGGCCCCCATCAATCTCAGGATCCCACTCACTGTCGTGACCCACTCCCACTGTACCCCCAGAGGGTAGGATTTTATTATTTATGCATTCATTCAGCAAATACTGAGCAACAGCCTTGTTGCAAATGTTAAGATCCAAAGTCAAATAAGATAAGGCTCTGGTCTTCAAGCTGCTCAACATCTACCTAAAGAAGAGCGTCAGAGATACCATTCCAAAATGTATAATGCAAACAAGCAGAGGAACACATCCACCCTTCCTGGTAATGAAGGCTAACACCCAGCGATGGTGAGGCTGGGGTTTAACAGTCACTATGGATAGTAACACTGTCTACCATGTAATTCTTTTGAAAATAACCATGGCGTTGTACAGCATGATCATGGAAATTCCATACCCTTCTTTCTCAGCACTCTCAGTCTTGCAAATTTGTCCCAAAGAAATAATTTAGCAGGAAGGACAAAGGGTAGAGGGCAGAGGTCCTTCCCCCTCTTCTTCCTGAATGTGCGTGCTCCTCAGGAAGGGGCTGGGTCTCATTCAGCTTGTCCCCCCATGCTTAGCACTCATGAACGCCTGCTGGGTGAATGCTGGACCACCACGCAGTTACAGTGCACAAAAGACAGAGGTGATAGGAAGGACAGCCCAGGAGCCCTCTGTTGACCAGGTTCCTCTTTTCTCTTCTAGCCAACAAAAGACCAGGAGAGATGGACAAGCCACTGATCAGCCGCCGCCTGGTGGACAGTGATGGCAGCCTGGCCGAGGCCCCCAATGAGGCCCCCAAAGTGGGCATTCTGGGTAGTGGGGACTTTGCCCGCTCTCTGGCCACACGCCTGGTGGGCTCTGGCTTCAGCGTGGTGGTGGGAAGCCGCAACCCCAAACGCATGGCTGGGCTGTTTCCTTCAGCAGCACAAGTGACTTCCCAGGTGGAGGCCATAGGCTCCCCTGAGGTCATCTTTGTGGCCACGTTCCGGGAGCACTACTCCTCACTGTGTAGTCTCAGTGACCAGCTAGCTGGCAAGATCTTGGTGGATGTGAGCAATCCCACAGAGGAGGAGCACCTTCAGCACCGTGAGTCCAACGCTGAGTACCTGGCCTCCCTCTTCCCCACCTGCACAGTGGTCAAGGCCTTCAATGTCATCTCTGCGTGGACCCTGCAGGCTGGCCCAAGGGATGGGAACAGGCAGGTAGGTTCTGGGGAAATAACAACCATCATAATGATAAATATAAATAGCTAATTTTCCTTGAGGGCCCTCAGAATACTAAGCTCTTCGTGTTCATTGTCTCAGCTCACTTCACATTACTGCAAAGTTCTGTTTTATAGAGGAGGAATTTGATGTTTTGAACTTACACCAAGTCCCACAGTTGGTGAGCTGGGATTTGAACCCAGTGCCTATGAATCTGAAATTCATATTCTTTCTTCTATGGTAACTTGATCACCTAGGGGGCAAGGAGGAAAAGGTTGATGGCTTTTTAATGATTAGAGTCAAGAAGAGAAGAAACTTTGCATTTAGAATTGGACTCAGAAAAGGGAAAGTAACACACTTAAGTGCCATGTTCTGAGGAAGCATGTGTGTCCCAATCTTTCATCTGTTTATTCCCAGGGCTTTCAAGAACTGAGTAGATTTCTCAAAATAGTCAATAGCAGATTTTTTCTGAAGGTGGAAAATGGCCCCAGAGAATGGCCAGAGCCGTGTGTACAGTTCTTGGCAGGAGCTGTGACCAAGACAAGGTAGTTTTTAACATCAAGAGGCCAAGCATTTTTCTGGAGGAAGGGGCCAGGATCCACATGTGTGTGAGAACTTCCAGTGAGTTCAGCCCAGGTGCCTCCTCTGCATAGCTCCATACCAGGCTGTGGGAGAGCACACAGGTGCCTGGCTATGCCTGTCTGCAGGGCCATATATGCAGCCTCATTATAGGGCTCCTGTGTGCGGACAGGTCAGGAATAGTGGGTAAGTGTTAGGTGGAAGGGCCTCGAGGGAATAGAACTAGTGGCTGGCTGGGGAAGACTTTGAGGTTGACCTTGGCTTTGGCCCACATCATGTTGTTATGCACAGGGAGCAGCAGGGCATTCCAGGCTGAGGAGACAACCTACAAAGGCACAGGCCACAGTTACCTCCCCTGAAAAATTGGGACAGTAGTTCCTATCTGTAGGCCTGTGGCCAGGCTGAGGGATAGCAGATGTAAAGCTCAGTACACAGCACATGTTGGGTCAGTGTTGGTAGACCAGACTGTCCATAGCAGTGTCAGCAAGGCCCATGGGGGGAGGCAGTGGACTACGAGGCTGGGGCTGGCTTGTGGAAGACCTTGTGTGTTGGCTGAGGGCCACAGGGGCCCGAGGAACATGATCAGAAGAGACACTTCTGGACTGAGGGATAGAAGTGCGCTCACGGCTACCTGTAAAGCCCAATTGCTGAGTGACTCCCGGGGCAGACCACAGTCCTCGAAACACCCATTCCCAGGGCCAATGGGGGCTGCCTATGTGAAGGCCAATGGTAATAAACCTGGCAAAATGTTCACTGCTAAGTGAGTCCCAGGTGCTTTTCTTGAGTAGTGGCCATTGCCAGGCCGACTCTGGGAGACCCCAAGAGGGCAAGGAAATACCCCTGGCCTGGGAATCAGAGCCCCCTCTGCTCTCAGCTGTATGATTAACTGGCACAGCTGGGCCTTGGTTTTTCAGCTGCTCAGTGGGGAATTTGGCCCTGGTGCTCTCTGCGGCCTTGCCCACCCCGGTGGCCTGTTTGATTCCCCTTCTCTTTCCTCCCCCAGGTGCCCATCTGCAGTGATCAGCCAGAAGCCAAGCGTGTTGTCTCAGAGCTGGCACACACCATGGGCTTTATGCCCGTGGACATGGGGTCCCTGGCCTCAGCCCGGGAGGTAGAGGCCATGCCTCTGCATCTCCTCCCAAGCTGGAAGGTGCCTACCATCCTGGCTCTTTGGCTTTTCATCTTCTTCTACGCCTACAACTTCATCCGGGATGTGCTACAGCCCTACGTGCAGGAGAGCAAGAACAAGTTCTACAAACTCCCCCTGTCTGTGGTCAACACAACACTGCCATGTGTGGCCTATGTGCTGCTATCGCTGGTCTACCTGCCCGGCACGCTCGCAGCCGCCCTGCAGCTGTGGCGCGGCACCAAGTACCGCCGCTTCCCTGACTGGCTGGACCACTGGCTGCAGCACCGCAAGCAGATCGGCCTGCTCAGCTTCTTCTGTGCCGCCTTGCACGCCATCTACAGCGTCTGCCTGCCCGTGCGCATCTCCTACCGCTATGACCTGGTCAACCTCGCCGTCAAGCAGGTATAGCCCATGTCAGTGCCCGGTACCAAGGCCAGCCATGCCTGTGGCTGCAGCCTACCAGTCACTGTCTCATCTGTGTCACTAACCTGTGATTCTGCCCTGACTGGGCAGGACCCATGTCCTGCAGCCTAAGATTTTGAGTATTAGTGAACAAAATATGAAAATCCCTGTGCTCGTGAGCACAATCCAGGCAGGGGAGACTTAACCAAATACAGCAGTAAGTTATAGACAGTTTTCAGAAAGTTGTGAGGGCTAAGGAGGAAAATCAAGCAGGGGAGAGCAGTGGGGTACAATTTTAAGGGTGGTCAGGGGAGGCCTTGCTGGGGGCGAGAGGTGAGCAAAGGCAGAAAGGTGGTGAGAGTGAGCCCACAGCTAGCAGGGGAGCAGCAGAGGCCTCAGGTGGGTGTTCCCTGGCCCTCGGGGTGGGGGGATGGTCAGCCAGAAGGCCGTGTGGCTGGAGCCAAGCAAGGGAGAGGGGAGTGTGGCCGACAGGTTGAAGCCAGACCAAGGAAGCCGTGAAGGCTGAGGACGGGCTTTGGCCTAGACTCAGTAAAATAGGGAGTCAGCGAAGCTTTTGACTAGAGGACTGGTGATGCATCTGATGCTTTAACTGGCTCACTCTGGGTGTCTGCGGAGAACAGACCGCAGGGGGTCAGAGGCAGATGCCGAGAGAACACTTACGGGCTGTGCGGGAACCTGGATGCAAGGCAATGGAGGGTTAGAGCAGGGTAGGAGCAGTGGAGGGGCGGGGCGGCAGTGAAGCTGGAGTACACAGAATTGCTTATGCACATGGGGGTTATCAAAGATGACTCCTAGTTTTGGGCCTGAACGCGTGGAGGAATGGTGTTACCATCAGCTGAGCTGGGGAAGACTGCCAGGAGCAAGATTCTTTTTGGTGGGGGAAGTAATTTTTCACTCATTTAATGAACCTGCACACAGCTCTTTGCCAGCAGGATTCCTGTGAAACGGGTAGGCTTTCAGGCCAAGCCAGGTGGCAGCACAGGCAGCATCAGCTGGCAGCTGTACCCACAGAGACAGGCCCCTGATGCCCTCTCCTGGTTTATAAGCTCACGGGGCCCGATTCTGGGTCCCGAACTTGGGTCTGCAAGTGACACTGCCTTTCTGTAGTTTCCCCAACCTGCTTAATTCCTCCAGTCTCCAGCTTCTGGACTGGTGTGTGGGTCCCACCCACTCCAGGACACTAGTCACCAAAGAGTTTGGTCCAGGTACCAACGACACACTTGTCATCCACCCCTCTTTCTAGCCCAGATGGTCCCTGCAGTTTCTGTTCCAGCTTGGGGGAATGCAGGGATTCTGGTGAGGCTGTGCCCCGCCGCCCCTAGGTGCACCCACCATTCAGCTGTCCCCTCAGCGGCTGGGCCACATCCCAGAGCAGGACCAGGAGGTGAGGTTGAGTCACTGCCAGTGAACCACAGACCTCAGCCCCTACTCCCTCTCAGCTTCCCTGCTGGCAGCTTCTCAAATGCCCTTGTCCTTTCCCACCCAGGGACACCTGGCATCATTCATCTGTGGGCTTGGGCTTTCTTTAGCAAAAGGGAGAACCCCAAACCTCAGGCAGAGAAGTGAGATGCCTGCCGGAAATGAGAGGAAGGGGAAATATAATAATCACAGACCTTTAAAAAGAGCCTGCTGGGCTTTACATCCTCAGTGTGAATTCCTTTTTTTCTTTTTTTTTTAAGATTTTATTTATTTTTTACAGAGGGTGGAAGGGAGGAAGAAAGAGAGGGAGAGAAAGATCAGTGTGTGAGAGATACATCGATTGGTTGCCTCTTGCGTGCCCCCAACTGGTGACCTGGCCTGTGAACCAGGCATGTGCCCGGTGGGAATCAAACCGGTGACCTTTGGATTCATAGGCTGGCACTTAGTCCACTGAGCCACACGAGCCAGGGCCTCGGTGTGAATTCATTTAACCCTTATCTCTTCCCTATAAGCCAGATGCTGTATTACCCTTATTTTACATATGAGAAAATGGAATCATAGAGAGGTTAAGTAGCTTGACTAAAGTCACACAGCCAGTAAGTGGTAGAACTGGGATTCAGATCCAGCTGTTCTCCAGATCCATGTTCATATCCATACTGCTTTCTTCAGGGGAGACAGGTACAGAAGAACAGTTGAGTAAATGATCCCAGAAGTCAGGTCATTAACTCATTCATTCACTGAGAACCTACTCTTCCGGGCTTTAGGGTCGCAGAAGGGATTAAGACTAGACAGCTTTGTTCCTTCTGTTGGCTGGGGTGGGGAGCCCTAGAGGGTCTGAAGGCCAGAGCCCTGAGCTCTTGTCCTCAAGTATCACTGATTGGAACAAAGACCTTGACCTTGAACAAGCCACAGCCCATCCCTCTTTTGTCTTCAGAACCCTGATGTATAGATTAAGGTCTCTGCTACTGCTAATGTTTTGATGCTCTTTGATATTTTCTTCTATAACGGGCAGCTCTGTATGGTTCCTTTGGGACTGGCATTGTGTTTGCTGCCCAGGAGGAGGTAGATCAGGGTGACATGCATTTCAGGCAGTGGATGGGGAAGGAGGCAATGCTCCTCCCTGCCAGAGCCCAAGGCAAACTCGCGCCCCACCCCCACCTTCTAATGGCCTTTCTCTAAATTCTCTGCCCTGCCAAGGCTCTCCTTGATATGAACCCAGTATATGAACCCAGTGTTGCCATGATGCAAATACCTGGGCACAGAGGGGCCCCTGCCAGGTAGCTTTCCCCAATTCCAAAGTTCTTTAGGGCTGGAGGCCCCGGTGGAGGTTGCCAGGCAACCATCACTCCCACAGGACTAGATCACTCTCAGAGACAGCAAAGGCCTTCCCCGCAAAAAGGGCCATAAACTTGTTCTGCAGATTTCTGGAGGGCAGAGCCAGGGTAGATTGGGTATGTTGGGGAGGGGAGATGGTTAGAGGAAGATGTGGGATTAACACTGAGCAGAGAGAACAGCCTAGAAGAGGTGAGTTGCCTGACCCAGAGGTGTTCAAACAGGTGCTGCAGATCAGCCTTGTCCTGAGGCTCTGAGTCTGGGCATCTGAGGCTGTTCTACATTCAGCCCCTAACAGCAGGACATTTGGGTGCCTGATGTGTGACTTTCCCATCCAGTCCTTGTGCCACCCTCTTGGGGCCTCCTGGTGGGTGGGCGCTCACCATCCTGACTGCCCTACTGCGCTTTGGGGAAAGGGATCACGTTAGCCAGGATGCAGGAGACTGCGGGGTTTCCCTCAAGCCCATGAGCCTGCAGACTTGGAGGCAGAGCTATCTCCCAGCTGCAGAGAAAAACCTCTCTGACCATGTTTATTGACTATATTATTATGGAAAATACATAATATTTGCACAGTGTTTTCTGATTTGCTTGTATGGTTCCCTGGAAATGTATTTCAAATCAAGATCAAAGAAAATGTGTAACCAACAGAGTTTTCTTCTCCCCCTTATCCCAGATCTAGTCGAGGCTGTCAGACAGAACTTTCTAAAACTCACACTTGATCGTGTCACTGCTGAAAAGCACTGTGATGCCCCACTGCCCTTGGGGGAATGGCAGACTGTTCCCAACGCAGCCTTCCTCTCTCTCCAGCCACATCGCCCCACTGCTCCTGTGGCACATCACACTGGGTCCCATACTGTCCTGTGAATGGGCTCCCCACCCTGAGACACATTGACAGTCTGACAAACTCCTGTTCTTCCTTCGAAACCCTTCCTCCATTAGGCTCCTCAGTCTCTCTCCCCTATTCTCCACGCTCTCCTTCATAAAATGTATGTTTGCTACCCTTCTAGGATTTTTGTTATGCAACACTTTGTAATCACTCATCTGCATGTATGTCTTCCCCCTGACACAGTTCTGTGACTGGTTCTTCACCCATTGAGGCTCACAGTTTGTAACACGGATTCCCACTACGTGTTCACTGAGTGGCTGATTGTTAACTTGACCACCACAAAGCCAATACCAGGCATCTCTTCAGAGGAGTGCACGTAGAACTTGGAGCAAGAACTAGTCTAAACTGCCCAGGTCTCCTTAGTAACAACACCACCAACCACTTACATTAATCACCTCGTATGTGCTAGTCACATGCTACTTGTTCCACAAACATCCTCCTTTTAGCCCTTGCAATAACACAGTGAAAAAAAGACAGCATTACCATTAGCCGGGGTCCCATGACTGCCCTCCAGGCAGAGCTGGCATTGGAATCCGGGCCTTGAGACCGCGAGGCCATTCGCTCCCCCAGCCCCCGCCTCCCACTACAGGCTGTCCCTTCCACATCCTGCCTTCCCCTTCTCTGAGTCAGCACCACTCTTCCCACCCATCACCCACCCATGGGACAGGGAGAGGGGCTGACACTGCAGCTCCTCTGGTCCTCCTGGCCCTGGGTCCTTCAACATCTAACCTGCAACCTACAGGGAAAGGAAATCCCATGTGCATGCCAGCCACCATTTCGTCTTCTGTTGATGAACGATAACACTTTCATCATTCTCAAGGTGGCCACCTTGGTTAGCTCTAAACATGGGAGAATTACTAGGGGAATGGAGAGCTGCTAGATCTACGTTCCAGCCATGTGTGGCACCGGGCACTGGGGAGCCCTGAGTACAGCACTGGGGTTCAGTAGGTTGGATAAGAATCTCACAGGCTATTGAAGGGAGCTGGATCCACATCCTCAGGCAGGCTCCATGCCATCCATTGCTCCCTCGCCGCCCTTCTCCCCCCGCCCCTTCCCAGCATCCCTACAGAGTGGAAATATGAGAGGAAAAAAACAAGACCTTTTGCAAGCAACTGTGTGGTATGTGTGTAATCATCCAAACTCTGATTTATGACATTAACTGCCTGATTTTACCAAAATGCAGAAGCAGTGACTAATAAAGTATACTTGAAGAACAGACAACTTGCAACAAGGAGATGACTTACTTAGTAGTTGTTAACACTGCGAAGTTGTGAGTAATACTTCTTTGGACTCAGTTATGCAGGAGCCATATGCCCTCTTTGGGGGATATCAGCCACCTTTCTAGCTGCAACTGACATTTGCTTGGTACACTAGCAAAGTCATAGGATTATAGACATGACCTCACCCAACTCTCATGTGGAGAAAAGGAGGCCCAGAGTCACAGATGACTCATGGTCAGGATGAAAAGCTGGGTCTCTGGACTCCTGGTTCTTCTGAGGCTGAAAGACACCAGAGTAAGCCAGCCCACCCAAATTAGAACAGAGGCAATCATTTATCTCAAATTGCAGGACAAGTACCCAATAAATGGCTTTTTCTCAGTTTTTTAAACTTTATCTCACAAGCTTCCAACCATTTTGCTCAGCCCAATAGATTCATTTTTAATATTTTATCTGGTAACTGGGCTAGGTTATTTTTTTCCTGCTAAAATACTCTCTCAAAAGCCTGTATGAGTCATTCTGTTTTGCAAAGCAGAGGCCTGCCTACTAAAGCATTGTCATAGTTCCTAATGGAAATACTCTTCCTTGTTCTGCTGGTAGAATTAAAGTACCAGCATTTCATGGTGTTTCTCAGAGAACACCTTGACTTCCAAGAACTCTGCTTCCTGGTCTAGTTTGGAAATGGTGGTCCTAATGGAAAGACCTTGATAAGTTCTTCCTCATGTGTGCACTATATGCATGAGTTTCGGTCAGGCTGGGAGGTGGCTCAGCTGCAGAGGCACTCTGGGTGGTCAGAGAGGGGGTCGAAATCTCCAGGCCCACGCTGGTCTCAGATCTGTGTGTCCCTGGAGCTCAGCGAGGCGTCCCAAAGCTCTGTGAAGGCAGGTATCCTTGCTCTCTGCAGCCCAGGGCCTGGCACACAGTAGGTGCTTTATAAATGCTCACTGGTGTGCTTGGTGAGTGGATGTCAGTCTCTCTTGCCTGGCAATGGTAAGCCAAAGCTACATGTATCAGACAGAAATGGGGATCTGGGTGGGAAAGTGGGAGCCCGAGGCTTTGACTCAGGAAGTGTTGATGGGTTCAGTGTCTGCGTGTCTGTATGCCCTGAGTGCAAGGTAGTGATGGGGGCTGATTGGGTGAGCAGGAGGGCAAAGGGTCCAGGAAGCAAGCGGGTAGCACAAACATGTGCCCATCTGGCTGACAGCATTCTGAGAAAGGAGAACTCTCTCCCTTCTTTTGGGGATTTGGAGACCAGAAAATGGATGAAATGGTTATGGTTAAAGGGTCCATATGCCTTGTTGACTTCCCTGACTCTTACCTGGCTCTGTGACCAGCCTGGTTGACTGGCCCCAGGCAGATCTGTGAAAGCCACAGGGAGGGAGCCTATGCCATTGGAGTCAGACTGCCTGGGTCCTGATCCTAGTCTGCCATCTCCCAGTTGAGTATGACCGTGGGGAAGGTACTTCACCTTTTCACGTCTTTTCCCTGTTCTGTAAAACAGGGACAAGGGGGACCTCTACCCTGTGAGGTGGTTGTGAAGATTAGATGATCTGCTATTTGAAAAGAGCTTAGAATACAGCCAGGTGTGTGTCTTGTGTGGTGGAAATGTTAGTCATTACCCTGTGTCTTACATCTGAAGGTATTTGCTCACCCACATCCCAGGGCACCAACCACTGCCCCAGGGCTCATGACTTTCCTTCCATCCACATCAGGTCTTGACCAACAAGAGTCACCTCTGGGTTGAGGAAAATGTTTGGCGGATGGAGATATATCTCTCCCTGGGAGTCCTGGCCCTCGGCACGCTGTCCCTACTGGCTGTCACCTCACTGCCGTCCATTGCCAACTCGCTCAACTGGAGGGAGTTCAGCTTCGTTCAGGTAAAGTAGATCTGCTTCTGTTAGTGAGGCTCGGCCTAGCCTTGCCTCACCTTTCATGGACCAGTGCCTTCCCTTTGCAAACTGCCTCGGTTGTGATGAACAGTACAATAGGGCTGCTAGGTCAGAAGCCAGAGGCTTCCAGGCCCTGAGGACCCATCCAGGTCTCCCTGTAAAGGGGCTGCCTGGGACAAGCTCATCCTTCTAACGTCTGGGGGAGCCAGATATAAGTATGTGAAAAAATTGGACAACAGAACATTGAACCCTGGATTGAATAATATCAATTTCTACAATTTTTGAGCTTCCCTAACAAAATCTCATGATGGGCCATCATTGGACATCTCACTGGTCTAGCTGGGAGTCAGTGAGCCAGTGAGAGAACCTTGCTGGCCACCCAGCACCCACCTCTCAATCAAGCCCTGTTGGTCCCTTTCACCCCTTGATTTGGGCAGGGCACAGGGGAGGTGAGCATGGGGATCATCCGTTGATAGGGGATGAAATGCAGCATTTCCCAAATGACACCGTTCCTGTTAAAAATTCAGAGAAAAGAAGGTCTGTAACCTGATGAATTTGAGTAAAGTTTTGTTTCCCTCAAGAGAGACACAATGCACTTTGGCATATCGAAGATTCTAATGTCTGCAACAACGAACCTGGTTAACCAGACGTATTTGAGCATCAGCACTATCTGCACTCCACAGAATATGCTTTGAGAAATGCCACCAGTGACAAAAGGCTCTTTATGCATTTATTCATTCAATAACTGATTATTGAGCACTTCCTGCATGCCAGCCATAGTGGCAGGCCTGGGATATGGCAGGGGACAAGACAGGCACAGCCACGTTTCAATTACAGGGACAATGAGGACGGACTTTTTTTTACATTTCTTTGCCATCTGCCATTGTTCCCATGCAGAGTACGAGATCAGCTCCCCAGGGTTGGTGGATTACATCCCCCACCATGGGTGGGTGCTGACTAGTACTGGATTCTCCCCCACTGTCGCATCAGGGCAGGGAACAGCTATCATATCCACCCCCACTGTCAACAAAAATCTGTTGCAATCTTCTCTTTCCAGTGAGGACAGAGTACAGGATTCAAAGAGGGACAATGACAGTGCAGTGCTGTTATGTAGTCCAAATTAGTTTTCCTTGATTGGGACCGCTTACATACCTTTGAATAAAACAGCTGTGGTGGTCGTTTTTTTTAAGTGTGCCTGTTTCTGAATCTCACTGGCTCTGCTTATCTTGGAAGGTTCCTGGATGAGTGGTCAGGGCCGATACATGCCAGTATTAGGTGGGGGGAAAAGAATTTTATTTATTGCCACTAATACTCATGTGTCGTACACACAAATCTAGGATTTTTCTGTTCCTGCCTGGAGTGTTCCGGGGTGCATGGTTTATCCACAATTAGACTGCAGGTTGCCCATCTCACTGGAAAGTTGCTCCCTTAAGCAGCCATAGATTACAAGCCAGGGCTCCAGCTGCCTGGGAAAGCCAGAGGATTGGCTTTGTTAGCCAGCCTCACTGGGACCTCAGCAGCCACACTCTGCTTTAAATATTGAAGAGTTGAAAAGGCAAATATGAAAGTCCTCCTGCCACTGCAAGAGCAAGGGTTTGGCAAGCCAGGAGATGGCAGAAAGGCAGGGCTTTACTTACGGAAATCAATTCCTGCATTCTGTCCACAAAAACAAATGCTCTGTCTCCCGGAGGAGTGCTGACAGGAGGAGGGCGGTGAGCGCCCTGGAGCCTGGTCCTGGCTCAGTACCCACAGGCACATCATATCTACTCCTGAGCCTACTGCAAAATGGGGTTAGTGCCCCGTAAGGATGTCGCGAGCCACTGTGAGAGATTCTGTGTGAAAGAAAGATACAAAGCATTTTGCTATTATTAGGGTATATGGTCCTGTTTCCATTATCCCTGACTAAGCTACCAATCAGCCATTTCTGAGTTAGTAGAAGGCAACAAGAGAGAGGCCAGAGGACTCCAACCCTGGGCATGAGAATGGTCCAGGTCACTGTTGGCAAACTGATTAATACTCATTGGTGGTCATGAAAGCAAATTAGTGGCCTATAGCCAGCTTTTTAAAACATGAAATAGAATAGAATGGGAAAGGAAACATCATAGTGCTTATCATGTTGTAAGAATAAATATTTTTAAGCTGTGTTGCTTCAGTAGTTATATATACATATGTGGTATGCCTGGTGGTATACTGGGCAGTAGTGTCAAATATGATTCTCACTCCGAGCCACCATCAAAAACGTTTGAAGCCACAGAGCTCTCTTGACCTCTTGATTCAGATGCCTGGGGGTGTCTTGGGATGGCTCTGGAAGTAGGTTTTTTTGCCAGCTTATTGGGTGACTCATAGGTGTGTATGATTAAGGCAGCATGTGGCAACCTCTGCGGGGGTCACAGGTTTGGAACCAGCAGACCTGAGTTTCAGTTTCAGGGTCACCACTCTCCAGCCCTGCACCATTGGACAGTTTTTTAGCCTCTCAGAGCGTCTGTACCCTCACTTATGCCTGTGTCCACCTCCTGTGGTCATCAGTAGGATTTGAGTTGAGGACAGCTAAAGCGTATGAGTTGAAGACATGTAAAAGTCACATGGCCCGAAAGGGGCTGTATGATTCCTGAGGTTAGCTACAATCTTCTGTGAAGTCAGAACTGCCAGCAAGGAGCCAGCTGGGCCCCATTTCCTTCCCATGGCACACATGTCACCGGGACTTATAAACCAGCTATGGAGATGCCATGGTTATCAATGGGGCTGGCTTGACCCCTGAGTCTTTACTGATTGATTTAGCTAAAAGCAATCAAAACAGTACACTAATTCCATAGAGGGGACTTGTGCTTACTTTTACCCTTTATTTCCATGGCTATTTTCAAAGTATTCAGTTTGGGTTTTTGTTTATTTGGGTGGTGGTAGTATTGCTTTGATTTAGTTTGGGCTGTGCTAACTGCTCCTAGTTAAGCCAGTTAAACATCGTTAGATTGCAGGAGAGAATCCAAGGTGGCGGAGTAGGTGGTGGCTGCACTCACGTCTTCTCATGACCCTATCAAAATTACAGTTAAATTATAATGGTCAACCTGGAGAACCATCTGAAGACTAGCTGAACCGAAGTCATATAACTAAGGATGTAAAGGAGAAGCTGTGTCGAGACTGGTAGGAGGGACGGAAACATGAAACAGGCTGACCCCACACCCATGTGTGGCAGTTGAGAATCCAAAAGGATGTCTTAGCTGCAAAGGTACCCACTAAGCAGTAGGGTCCCAAGAGACCCAGAACCAACACACCTGGTATCTGACCTCAGACCACAACAGAGCACCACCCGATTGCTCCACAAGCAGCCACCCAGAGAGAGGTCTTGGCAAGCATGAGACCCTGCAGGGACAAATTCCACTTCATACGGTCAGCTCCTGCACAGTAGCTTGTACACTGTGGCCATGGCCTATCCTCACACATCCGGCCAGCCTGAGGGTCAGCCCCAACCACAGACATGCTACTAGTAATCAAGGCTCAACTAGAACATGTTTGGCGGATGAACAGGAGAGCACACATAACACACACAAGGGACACTTGTGCAGCACCCAGTTCAGGGGATCAGGGAGACTGCTCTACTAGGTCCTACGGGATACCTACTACATAAGACCACCATGCCAAGCCTGGGAGATGTAGCAGATCTACCTAATACATAGAAAAAAAACAGGCAGCCATAACGAGGAGACAAATAAACATGGCCCAAATGAAAGAAGACAAAACTCCAGAAAAAGAACCAAACAAAATGGAGGCAAGCAATCTACCGGATACAGCATTTAAAACACTGGTTGTAAGGATGAGCAAGGAACTTAGTGAGAACTTCAACAAATAGACAACAAGCATAAAAAAGGACATAGAAACCATAAAAAATAACCAGTCAGAAATGAAGAATACAAAAACTGAAATGAAGACTATACTAGAAAGAACCAACAGCACATTAAATGAAGCAGAAGATCAAGTCAGCAATATGGAAGACAAGGTAGCAGAAAACACCCAATCAGAGGAGCAAAGAGAAAAAAGAATTTTTAAAATGAGGATAATTTTGCCATGACTGGTGTGGCTCAGTAGATTGAGTACTGGCTTGTGAACCAAAAGGTTGCCAGTTTGATTCCTATTTAGGGCACATGCCTGGGATGCAGGCCTGGTCCCCAGTTGGGGGTGTGCAAGAGACAACCGATCAATATATCTCTTGCACATCAATGTTTCTCTCCCTCTCTTTCTCCTTCCCTTCCCCTCTCTAGGAATAAATGAATTCATTTTAAAATAAAATAAAATAAAAAATGAGGATAGTTTAAGGGAGCTTTGGGACAACCTCAAGCCTAACAACATCTGCATGATAGGGGGTACCAGAAGGAGAAGAAAGAGACCAAAGCATTCAGATCCTATTTGAGGAAGAAGTGGCTGAAAACTTCCCTAACCTGTTGAAGAAAAAAGATACACATGTTGTGGAAGCACAGATGAACCCAAAGAGGCTCACACCAAGACACATGATAATTAAAATACCAAAGGCTAAAGACAAAGATAGAATCTTTAAAGCAGTGAGAAAAAGACAGGTAGCTCCCATAAGACTGTCAACTGATTTCCCTGTAGAAATTTTTTAGGCCAGAAGGGATTAGCACAACATTTTCAAAGTAATAAAAAGCAAGGAACTACAACCAAGACTGCTCTACCCAGGAAGGCTATTATTTAAAATTGAAGGAGAAATAAAGAGTTTCCCAGAAGAGAAAAAGATAAAGGAGTCCTGGCTGGTATGACTCAGTGGATTGAGTGCTGGCCTGCAAACTGAAAAGTGGCTGATTTGATTTCCAGTCACGGCACATGCCTGGGTTGTGGGCAAGTAGGTCCCCAGTAGGGGGTGTGAGAGAGGCAACCACACATTGATGTTTCCCTCCCTCTCTTTCTACCTCCCTTCCCCTTTGTCTAAAAATAAAATAAAATCTTAAATTAAAAAAATAATAATAATAAAATTTTTAAAAAGCTAAAGAAGTTCATCACCACTAAAACAGTATTACAAAAAATGTTAAAGCGAATTCTTCAGAAAGAAGAAGGGGAAAAGGAACATAAATACGAGGAATAAAATGGCAACAAGTATTTACCTGTCAATAATCACTTTAAATGCAAATAAATTAAATGCTCCACTCAAAAGACATAGGGTAGCTGAATGGATAAGAAAACAAGACCTATATGTACATTGTCAATAAGACCCACTTTGGATTGAAAGACACACAAAACTGAAATTAAAGGGATGGGAAAAAATATTTCATGCAAATAGAAACAAAAAAAAAGCTGGAGTAGCAATGCTTATATCAGACAAAATAGACTTTAATACACAGGCCATAATAAGAGATGAGAAGAACATTACAGTAGGATAAAAGGATCAATACAAGAGGATATAACCATTTATACACCCAATACAGGAGCACCTATATAGAGCAACTATTGATGGACATAAAGGGAGAGGTAGACGGTAATATACTCATAGTAGGGGATTTTCACACCATTGCCGTCAATGGATAGATCTTCCAGACAGAAAGTCCACAAGGAAACAATGACCTTAAATGACACACTGCATCAGGTGGATTTAATTGATATCTTTAGAGTATTTCACCCCAAAGCAGCAGAATATATTCTTTTCAAGCACACACGGAACATTTTCTAGGACAGACCACATGTTAGGACACAAAACATGTTATCAGTAAATTTAAGAAGATTTAAATCATATCAAGCATCTTCTCTGACTATAATTGTATGAAACTAGAAATCATAAGAAAAAACCTGAAAAACACACAAAGACATGGAGGCTAATTAACATGTTACTAAACAATGAATGGATTAACAATGAGATCCAGGAAGAAATCCAAAGATTTCTAGAAATAAATGAAAATGAGAACCCAACAACCCCTAATCTATGGGACACAGTGAAAGGAGTCCCAAGAGGGAAAGTCATAGCAATACTGGTCTATCTCAAGAAACAAGAAAAATCTCCAATAAACAATCTAACTTTAAACTTAAAAGAATTTGAAAAAAAAACACAAAAGAGCCCAAAGTAACTAGAAGGAAGGAAATAATAAAGATAAGAGCAGAAATAAACAAAATGGAATCCAAAAAAATACAAAAGTTCAATGAAACCAAGAGCTGGTTCTTTGAAAAGATATAAACCTTTAACCAGATTCATAAAGGAAAAGAGAGAGAGGACCCAAATTAAAAAACCAGAAATGAAAGAGGAAAATGACAACTGGCACCACAGAAATACAAAAGATTGCCCTGGCTGGTGTGACTCAGTGGATTGAGCACCAGCCTGCTGCCTGAAAGGTTACCAGTTCGGTTCCCAGTCGGGGCACATGCCTGGGCTGCAAGCCAGGTCCCCATTTGCGGGCATGTGAGAGGCAACCAGTTGATGTTTTTCTTTCTCTCTTCCTCCCTCCCTGTCTCTCTAAAGTAAATAAATGAAATTTTAAAAAGAAATACAAAGGATTGTATGAAACTACTACAAACAAATATGCCAACAAATTGGGCAACGTGGGAGATATGGATAAAGTTCTTCTCAGACTGAATCAAGAAGAAACAGAAAATCTGAACAGACTGATTCCAACAAAATCGAATCACTAATCCAAAAACTCTTAACAGGCAAATTGTCCTGGACTGGATGGCTTCACTGGTGAATTTTACCAAACATTCAAAATAGAAGAATTAACACCTATCCTTCTCAAACTATTCCAGAAAGTTCAAGAGGAGGTAAGACTCTCAAGCTCATTTAACAGGGCCAGCATTTTCCTGATTCCAAAACAAGACAAAGGCATTACATTTTTAAAAAGGAAAATTAGCCCTGACTGGTGTGGCTCGGGATTGAACACCAGCCTGTGAACCAAAAGGCCGCTGTTTCGACTCCCAGTCAGGGCACATGCCTGGGTTGCAGACCAGGTCCCCGGCTGGGTGTGTGTGAGAGGCAAACATCTCTCATGCACTGATGTTTCTCTCCCTCTCTTTCTCCCTCCTGCCCCCTCTTTCCAAAAATAAATAAAATCTTTTTAAAATAAACACAGAAATTATAAGCCATTATCCCTTATTAACATGAATGCAAAAATCCTCAACAAAACATTAGCAATTTGACTTCAGCAATATATTACAAAGATTATACACCATGATGAAGTGGCATTTAATCCTGGGATGCAAGGTTGTTTCAGCATTTGCAAGTCAATGAATGTGATACACCACATAAACAAAATGAAGGATGAAAATCATATGATCATATCAACAGATGCAGAAAAAGCATTTGACAAAATTGAATATCTATTTATGATAAAAAAAAAAACTCTCAGCAAAGTGGGAATAGAGGGTACATACCTCAACAAAATAAAGGCTATATATGCCATCCTGGGCAGCAGCTTTTTTTTCTGATATATATCTTCAGGCAAATGAAAACAAAAGAAAAATTAAAAAATGAGACTACATCAAACTAAAAAGTTTTTGCGCAGCAGAAGAAACAGTCAAAATGAAAAGACAACCGACTGAACAGGAGAATGTACTCATCAATGATACATCTGATAAGAGGTTAATATCCACAATTTATAAGGAACTCATATATCTCAACACCTAAAAAAACCCACTACAATGTAAAAATGGGCGGAGGACCTGAATAGACACTTCTCCAAAGAAGACATACTGATGGCCAATAGACATATGAAAAGATGCTCAGTGTCACTAATCATCAGAGAAATGCAAATTAAAACCACAGTGAGGGACCCGGCTGGGTAGCCCAGTTGGTTAGTGCATCTTCCCAACCTGCCAAGGTTGGGGGTTTGATCCCCAGTCAGGGCACACACAAGAATCAACCAATGAATGCTTAAAGAAGTGGAAAAACAAATCGATGTTTCTCTCTCTCTCTTTCTCTCTCTCAAGTCAATAAATAAAAAAAATTTAAAAAGAAAACACAATGAGATATCACCTCATACCTGTTGGAATGGCTATCATCAGATAAGTCAACAATTAAGTGTCAGCAAGGATGGTGAGAAAAGGAACCCTCATGCCCTGTTGGTGGGAATGCAGATTGGTGCAACAACTGTGGAAAACAGGATGAAGGGTCCTCAAATTAAAAGTGGAACTACCTTGCTACTCAGCAATTCCAGTTCCGGGCATTTATTTGAAGGAACCCAAAATACTAATTTGGAAAGATATATTCACCCCTGTGTTCATTGTGACATTGTTTACAATAGCCAGTATATAGAAGTGCCACCCAAGTGATCACCTTGGATAAAAAAGTTTTAGTACATATATACAATGGGATATTATGGGACCTTAAAAAAGAATGAAATCTTACCATTTGCGACAACATGGATGGACCCAGGGTGTATTATGCTAAGTGATATAAGTCAGAGAAAGACAAATACCATATGATTTCACCTAAATGTAGAATCTAAAGAACAAAATAAATGAACAAACAGAACAGAAACAGGCTCATAGATGCAGAAAACAAACTGATGGTGGCCAGAGAGGAGACGGGTTGGGAGACTGGGTGAAAATGGTGAAGAGATTAAGAAGTAAAAATTGGCAGTTACAAAATAGTCACTGGATGTAAAGTACAGCACAGGAAATGTAGTCAATAATATTGCAATAACTATGTATGGTGCCAGATGAGTACTTGAAAGATCAGTGGGATCAGTTTATAAATTATATAATTGTCTAACTGCTATGCTACACCTGAAACTTACATAAAATAATATTGGATGGCAATGGTAAATGAAAAGTAAAATTTTAAAAAGGGAGAGAAAAAAATTGTTAGATTGCGAAATACCCAGGTAGGTGCAACTCACTTGGTCCAGGAACTTAGAGTCCAGCTCTTAGCCCCTCAGACAGAGGAACCTCATGTGGCTTCACCCACTCCAGCCACTGGCCAGAAATAATGACAGAAACTAGCTCCAACCCAGCTTTGGGAGCAGTTGTCCAGTGCCCTTTGATGCCACAGTAACTGAGCTCCAGTGGGAGCCACCCACCACCTGGCTGCTGCTTTTTTGCTAACAAGCTTACGTATAATAAAAACGGCTCTAGTTCCCTTTAGGTCCAGCCATGCTGTCATAAATGGTAAGGTTTCATTCCTTTTTATGACCCAGTAATATTCCATAGCTTGTATGTACCGCAGCTTTTTTTATCCACTTGTCCGTTGATGGGCACTTGGATTTCTTCCATAGATTAGCTATTGTAAATAGCACTGCAATGGACATAGGGCTGCATATATTCTTTCGAATTAGTGTCGGGTTTCTTCAGATAAATCCCCAGAAGTGGAATCTCTAGACCATAAGACAGTTCCATTTCTAATTTGTTAAGGAGCCTCCACACTGTTTTCCATAGTGACTTACAGGGCAGGAAGGCTCCTTTTTCTCCACATCCTCATGTGAAATAAGTTAGAGAGACAAATACCATATGATTTCACTTATGTATGGAATCTTAAAAAAACAAACCAACAAAATTGGAACAGACTCATAAACATAGAGAGTGGACTGATGGTTTCTGGAGGGTAGGAGGGTTGGGGAACGGAGTAAAAATGGTGGAGAGATTAAGAAGTACAAATTGGTAGTTACAAAATACTCTCTGAGATGTACGGTACAGCATCGGGAACATAGTTAATAATATTGGAATAGCTATGTATGTTGCCAGGTGGGAACTAGAAATATTGGGAGGAACACTATGTTAAGTATATGGTTGTCTAACAACAATGCTGTATACCTGAAACTAATACATAATAATATTGAAAGTAAAATATAATTGGAAAATAAAAATAAATAAAAAACATAATATGTAACAAAAAAATTTTTTTAAATGGCCCTACCTTGCGCAGTGTGGGTATTGATTGCCCTATGACAATGCCTGTCTTTCTTTTGGCCTCCTTTGGCTGTTCTGGGGTTTTTTAATTGTTCGCAAGGAGACAGCATTTAGGAAAACAAGCTTCCCAGAATCATACAGGTTTTCACTGGGATCGGAAAGTCACAAGTCCCTTTGTTACTGACTGGCCTTTGGTTGTCAACACTCTCTGTGAACCACTGCCGCTGGATGGGGCTTCCTGCCATCTGTTACCATGGGATTTGGGGTGGCAAAGGATGTGGATGTATGAAGAGGAGCAGCATCCCCACACTCCCAGTGTGTGTCCCGCACGCCCAGCACAATGCGTTTTCCACTTAGGTGCTCAGGATGGTGGCCCCAGGGCACGTCACTGAGGGAAACACTAAGGCCTCACTAGGGCCACCAGGGCTAGGATCCCAGGCCTGGGTGGGTTCTCATTGCTGCAGCACCTGGGAAGCCCCGTGATGCAGAGCGTGGGCACATCAAGGCCCTCAGTGGGTCTTTGTCAAAGGAGCAGATAGGTCCAGCTTCACGCCAACTAATCGCCTGGCAGAGGGGCTGTGAGGACTTCACCTAAAGCTAAAAGGGCCTGCATGATGAGACTCTCCTAAATTAGTGGTTCTTGGTTCTGGCTGTACATTGGCATCATCGCCAAACTTCTAGAAGCCTCCAATGCCTGAGCCTTGGGCATTAATATGTTTCCCAGCCTCCTCAGGTGATTTTAATGTATAGCCAGATTTGAAAACCACAGTCTCAAACTGTGATAAACTGCTAGGGATAAAAGGCACTTCCCAACCATCTCAGCAAACCCGGTAAATCCGCATGAGTAGGTTGAGCAAGGGTTCGGGGCTGGGCAGCTGGCTGGGGAATATCAGGATGGGCATCAGGATGGTTCAAGATTAATTTCTGATGATCAATGCTGGGACCTTCTTATTTCCCCCTCCTCAATATATTTTACTGGGATAAAATACAGATAACATAAAATTTATCACCTTAACCATTTCTGTATAACTATATAGTTAGAGGCATGAAGTACAATCATAATGTTGTACAACCATCACCACCATCCATCTCCAGAATTCTTTTTATCTTGCAAAACTAAAACTCTGTATTCATTAAATAAAACCTTCCCATTCTCTGCACACCCCCCAGCCCCTGACAACCACCATTGTATTTCTGTCTATGAAATTGACTGCTCAGGTGCCTCATAAAAGTGGAATCATAGAGTATCTGTCTTTTTGTGACTGGCTTATCTCACATGTGTCAGAATTTCCTTCCTTTTTAAGGCTTAATAATATTCTAATACACACACACACACATATACATATAATATCTTTGGTTTATCCATTAATCTGTCAATGGGCACTTCTGTATTTTAGCTACTGCAAATAATGCTGCTGTGAACGTGAGTATACACATATCTCTAAAGACCCTGCTTTCAGTCTTTTGGATATCTATCCAGAAACGAAGTTGCTGCAACACATGGTAATTCCATTTTCATTATTTGAGGAACTGTCACACTGTTTTCTGTGCACAGGGGCTGCATCATTTTGCAGTCCCACCAACAGTGCACTTGTTTCCAATTTCCCCACATCTTCACCATCACTTGCAATTTTCTTTTTTGTTTTCTATAGTAGCCATCCTAATGGGCATCTCATTGTGATTTTGATTTGCCTTTCTCTAATGATTAGTGACGTTGAACATCTCTTCATGTGCTGTTGGCCATTCATATATCTTCTTCAGAGAAATTTCCGTTCAATTCCTTTGCCTATTTTTGAATTGCGTTGTTTGTTTTTTTCCTTGTTGAGTTTAAGAGATCTATACATATTCTGGATATTAATCCCTTGCCAGATATATGATTTGCAAATATCTTCTCAGAGCTTGGAAACCCAGTCTTCTTCCGTATCAATAGATCAGAACTTAGAAAAGGTTGATGTTCACAACTTCCTAGGCGATTTGGAATTTTGGATAGATTCATCCAGAAGTGACAAGGATTTGGTTACACGTGACTCACAGTCAAGGAGGTCTCAGTTTGGGGGCTGACCATTTTAAGATGACAGACGACGTAACTGGGTAGGGGCTCAGAACCAACCATGGCTTTTCCCAGCTGGCTATGTTGAGCCGGGAGGTTGTTAGGGATGAGATGAAAAGATCCTTGATGTGGTCACAAAGCCAAGAATGGCCAGAGATCACTAGGAAGGGTAGAGATTGGGGATCTTTGGCAGCTAGTATTTTATTTGGGGTCAAAAATACTGTACTTGGAAACCTGCCTA
Source organism: Mormoops blainvillei (assembly GCA_004026545.1). Lineage (NCBI taxonomy): Eukaryota > Metazoa > Chordata > Mammalia > Chiroptera > Mormoopidae > Mormoops > Mormoops blainvillei. The sequence continues at coordinate 11,055 of PVJD01013058.1, read as the reverse complement.
TGAACTTATAACAAATAGCCATTAGAAAATGTTTATTATTATTATATTTAGTACAAGCATTACAAGCAATTCTCCCAAAGCGTGTTCCTCCATTTAATGAGGTTCACCATCCTGGTGTTTGTACTGCAGCAAATACCAGCAAAACTCCCCCCATACTAGGGCGGAAGGAGAATGAGGCATGGGAGCAGAGTCAAACCCACTTAGACGTGTGTTCTGAAGGGAGTGCAAACAAGATAGTGTCTCAGCTGAGCCACTAGATCAACGCTAACAAGCTGGGCTGGAAGGAAATCCAAGAGGCCCAATTGCAGCTTCTCTGTGGAAAACTCAAAACCAACCTATAAAGGGGACCCTGAGGTACCATTATGCTGCCATATTTCAGTGAAACCTTTGCATTGTATCCCAGAGAAAATGCATTTGTGTTCATCGCTTGATGGATCACTGCTGTTTTCATTCATTACATAATAAACACAGGTCTCTCCTGCTCCACATCTCTCTACAGCTCCTCCTCGGTACTTACAGAGTCAGTCAGGCTTGCCTGCGCCTCCCCTCCCTGCCCCCATAAAGCCCTAACCTTTGGTGCGCTCTCCTCTCCATCTGCCTGGCTCATCTGGGGTCTGGAGAATCTTGGTCTACACAGCACTGCCCCTACATCTCTGACTTTAGTATTTAGAATCACTTCTCACTGAGGCTGAGTGACTCACCCAGGGTCACAGCACCAGTCAAGACCAGCAGCAGCAGTAGAATCGAGAGTGCATCATTGTAGTTCACAAGAAACGTTTGTATGTGGCAGTTTATGGGCTTTTTATGTGTGTGTGTATATATATATATATAGTTTTATATATACATATATAGTTATATATATAGTATATATAGTTATATATATAGTTTTTTAATACATATAAATATATATATATTTAGAAACAACAAAACAAGCAACAAATTATATATGTATCTAACAAATTGGGATCTGTCTTGACATTAAACCATATCATGGACCAAAACGTGCCATACTAATGACCAGAGTTTAGCATAGTGATGAGCATGGAGATTGAAATTTAGTACAGCTGTAGGTCAGTCAGTCTTAACAGTTTGCCTGCTGTATTTGTAGTAACCATTTTCCTCTGGATTGTTCAAGCAAAAAACGTAACAAACTTCTTCATCTCCTTTTGCACTTATTTGGAAATTTTAGTTTTAGTGTGTTTTAACTGGTATGGATTAATAGATTTGGGGTTTATTTTTAAGAAAAATACACAAACTAACTTTCACTCAATCCGTATCCTTTATTTTATTGAAATATATAATTAACTTAACTGAAGAAAAGATTCTTCTTAGGAACATGTTGTCATTTAAAGAGATTTCCCTTCATTTAAATTAAATTACTGTTTTATTTTGATCTGCACATTTCTGTATATTTGTCTTGACAGTGCTTACATCCTATTTGGTGTACTGAGCAAATAAACCTTTCATTTAAAAAAAGAAAAGAAAAAGAAACCTGAAATGCAAAAGGTTCCCAAGGCCAGAGTTATAGAGCAGCACCTCCCAGCTCTTCTCAGGCACGGTTCCCACAGACACTCATGTGTAGGCACTTGATCAGGAGCTAATCTGAGCCGGAAGTGACCTGAACGAGGCTTAAGGGGCGGGGCTCTCTGTTGTAGCCTGGCCTGGACTGTTTCGGTTAGGGTTTGCAAAGTCTTGATCGCCCCATGGTCATTAAGCTCCTTTCTGGTGGGAGAGTAAGTTCTGCTTGGTATTCATGACTCAGTGTGTGGGCAGGAGGTGAGGGACCAGCACCCACAAAGAGCGTCTGTTTGGTGTCCTGGGCTTTATACACAGTGTCAGGTCACCTGGCCTCCAGGCCCCAGGGAACCACTACTGATGCCAGTCCAAGTGCCAAGTACATTTTTTACTTTCTGTTTACCTTTCAATCAACTTAAAATCAATTCCCTTTTTTATCTGGCCTTAGGCCAAACATTATCTGTGAAATGAAGATTTTGGTATGCTGGTAGGCACTTGTTTAATATACACTAAAACAGACACAAAACTGCTAAAATATTTTTAAACTTCTTTGAACATCTAAAGTCCTCTGGCAAGACGAGAGGAGGTTTGGGGGGCTGGGTGAAAGAGGTGAAGGGATTAGGAAGTACAAATTGGCAGCTACAAAATGGCCATGGGGATGTAAAGTGCAGTATAGGTATGTGGCCAGTACTATTATAATAACTACATATAGTGTCAGGTGGGTATTAGATTTACCTGGGTGATCACTTAGTAGGTTGTATAGTGTCTAGTCACTGGGTTGTACATCTGAGACTATTATAATATTGTATGTCATCTGTAATTGAAAAATAAAATAATTTTATTTAAAGTTAAATAAAATAAAATGAAGTCCACTCTCAGCGACCAAAGGTATGAATAACAGTTATTTTATTGAATCCTTGTGAATCAATCGATCTTTATATACCTTAAGGATAGATGCATTATTCCTGTATTTCTGCTGTGGAAACCGAGGCTCGGGAAGCTTAGGTAGTGACAAGATCATGCAGAGAGTAGGTGAGGGGGCAGGGGTTTGGGCCCAGAGCTCTGACTGCTAAAGTCACACTCCTTCCCCTCTGCCAGGCAAGCAGTGAGCCAGTGGCGGAATCGCCGTGTCCATCGCACCCTGGCGCTCACCCCAGCCTTCTTTCTTCTGCAGTCCACTCTAGGTTTTGTGGCCCTGGTGCTGAGCACCCTGCACACGCTCACCTATGGCTGGACCCGTGCCTTCGAGGAGAGCCGCTACAAGTTCTACCTGCCTCCCACCTTCACACTCACACTGCTGGTGCCCTGCGTTGTCATCCTGGCCAAGGCCCTGTTCTTCCTGCCCTGCTTACGCCGCAGACTCTCCAAGATCCGGAGGGGCTGGGAGAAGGACAGCGCTGTCAAGTTCATGCTGCCAGTGGACCACACCTCAATCCAGAAGACAAGCCATGTGTGAGGAGCTTGCACCTGGCTTTGGAAACCAGATGCACGCAGAACAGGACCCTGAGCCTGCTGGGCTCTTTTCCTTGATTGTGCAGTGTGGCGTAATTGTGCACAAATTGGTGGTTTGAGGTCCGAATTCCTGGGACGCCAACGTATTCAATAACTTTCAGAATGGCACGCACATGTGTGTGATATATAGGTTCATGTATATTTCATATATATATATATATATATCAGGAGTTGCAATTATACTTACTTAGCTAAACTGTTGAGTCCCTAAGGTTTCAACTTGTAGATTTAAAAGCAAGTGCCAGAGGTTAGAACAGCCGCTCACATTCTTAAGACATCTGCAGAGATATACACACACTTTTTGCACAGAAAAGGCAATGAGGGGCTTGTCCCTTGGTGGAGTTGATCCATTTGTGGCTCCCACTCCCCTTTTGCTGCTTTCCCAAGGCTTTTGCATAGGGGGGCTGTAAGGTGGCAGGCAGACAGGAGCTCTGCCTAGAGCCCGACTCCACCGGGCAGCAGGCTGAAGCGTCACTAGTGAGAAAGGGGTGCAGCCCCTTCCCTGACCGACTACCTTTGGGTGGAGGGGGGGTGGTGGATCCTGGTGTCTGTGCCCTGGCAACCAATTAAAAGACCTTCCTTTGCCAGATAGGGGCATAGTGAGGGAGATTGGGGCTGAAGCTGCTCCCCCTAATCCCCCCTAAGATGGGAGATTTTTTCTTTAGAGTCAGAAATCATCACTGCAGCTGCAAATTGGTCCTCCTGTGGGTGTGTGAAGTCACCTCCTTCCCAGAGCCACTAATGAACCCTGTCTTGAGAACAAATGTAATTTCTTTGCTTCCTTTAAGTTGGTGATGACCGTTCTTTCGACCACTGTGCCTTCTCACTTTTATATCATTAGTGTGAATGTATCCAGGAAGGTCTAGAGCAGACCCTCTCACAGGCAGCCCACGGGGGAGGGAACACAAGGCAGAGCACTTCGAGTCACAGGGAGCCTTTCTCCGACCCCGCCCGAGGGGCTGAAGGACTGCCTTCGTTAAATTGGTCCCGTGGAAAAACACTGGGATCTCTTCAAATGTCCTCTGCTGCCACAGGGCAGACAGCCTGCCTTCCGAGCACCCAGAAAACCACACCGGTCCAAGCTCCTCTTAAAGCAGGGTTACATTTCAAAATAGCTGGAGTGTCTTTTCCACCAAAGCTACAAACTTGAAATTCTGCTGCCCCAAAGCCTAAGAGGTTGGACCACAGCCGTGGCCATAGGACACGTGCCCTTTAATCATATGCCATTCTCCCTGATTCATATTGAAACTGCTTTTACTTCCCCTGTGAACAAGCAGGTGTTTTCCACTAGCCCCATCCCCCGCACCCCGCAGCTCCTGGCAGAACCTAGGTGACCTGTTATTTCCACAAAAAAAGCACCTTGAACACAAAGAGGGTAAGATCCTGATGGAAAACATCAGTGAGATGCACACTGAACTCTACTCTGAACGGGACTATGGGTCACATTCATATTTCTTAGATCTCCTGGGCCAGAGGGCATGTTAGGGTGAACAAAGAGTCCAGCCAGCAAGGGCTGAGCAGATCGTGCTGGAGGGAGAGGATTCCTCCCTGGGGAGGCATCATGAGTTCATGTCTGTGGAGTACATCAGGGTCCTTCAGTGAAAAGGGGGGAAAAAAAGCCAAGTGCAAGAATATCTCATTAGGCCAGTGACTGATGGAGGGAAGGGAGTGCTGCAAAGCTGTTGCTTCCTGCAGATATTTTCTGTCTGCCGCTCCAACACTGAGCGGCAGATGCTTGTCTCCTAAATTGGCCCTGATGGAGTGGCAGCAGTGGCCTTAGAAAGGCACTCTGCACAGGAGGCAGGTGAAGCAAAGGTTTCAGCACTTGCTTGGCAAAATGAGGGCCCAGCAGTTTCCCGCTGACAGGTAATAGGGAGAACATGGCCAGCGGGAAGCCACTTAGGATCGCCAACCCGTCGGTATTGGCTGCCTTCCTTCCCCAAGCCTCCTGGGGCCTTGGGCTTATTCCTTATACCAAAGATGCTGACAGAGCAAAGTCCAGTACGCACCCTCCCCTTCCCACCCACATCCTGCTGCGGGGGGCTCCTCAGGAGGGAAAGGATGTCAGGGTGGGTGGCAGGAAGGAACAGATAACAGAGGACCTGCCCACCTGCCCATTGGATAACCAGCTCATAAAAGGCAGGGAGGGCTATGGACTTGGCCTTGACTTGTCTGCAGCTGTTCTTCCCTTCTACATCAAGCAGTTGGCAACAGCATCCCCAAGAGAGCCAGTCACCCCCTTAGAGCCTGGGACATTCTATGTGCCTCTGGGTATAAAAGTGCCTAAACCAATGTGCTCTGGGGTTCCTAAATACCACGTCAGAGGTTGATGTTTAAAATGTATGACATTGAAAGAGCCTCATTTTTACCTTGTAGAGCTTGTTTAAGAAGCAGCGAAAATAAACATCTACCCTTCTGTGAGTTTCAGGCTTTTATTTCTCTTCTGTCAATCACCTGCCCACTCATTCATTTGTTCATTGACTTGATGAGCCTCATGACTGGAGCTTGCTTGGAGTTGGGCCGCAGGCAAGGTGAGCACAGAATGATCTGAGAAAGGGCAGACATGCAGATCTACAACCACAGGTCAGTAAGGAAACTTGCAAGACCCAGGTGACAAAGTGCAGGGGGACATGAAAGGAGCACGTATGGCCCGCAGAGGGCCTGGGAAGGCTTTCTGGAGGGAGCAGTGGTCTGTGCTGTGGTCTGAAGACTGCAACCTTGAATGTAGGTTAGAGCAGCAGTGCTTCTAGAACCACAATGTGCATGTGAGTCGCTCAGGGATCTGGTTCACGCACAAGCTCTGATTCATTGGACTGGGAAAAGGCCTGAGACTGCAATTGTAATAAGCTCCCAAGTGACATGGATAGTGTTGATCTGTAGACACTCTGAGCAACAAGGGCTTAGGCGAATTCTTCTGGTCTGTCTGCTGTGCTGCAGCCGGCAGTGCACACAGCTCTCTCTGCTGCCTCATGAATCTTCCCCAGGACCCTGGTGACCTGGCTGTCCTGGTGAGCTATGACTCTGCATACTCCCCATGTGGCCGCAACCACTTTGTTTTCTTTTTCTTTCTTTCTTTCTTTCTTTCTTTCTTTCTTTCTTTCTTTCTTTCTTTCTTTCTTTCTTTCTTTCTTTCTTTCTTTCTCTTTCTTTTTTTAAAAGATTTTACTTACTTATTTTTAGAGAGAGGAGGGAGAGAGCGAGGGTGAGAAACATCGATGTGCGAGAGGTAACATCAATAGGTTGCCTCTCACATGTCCCCAACTGGGGTCCTGGCCAGCAACCCAGGCACTTAACTGAGACTCGAACCAGTGACCTTTCAGTTCACAGCCAGCACTCAGTCCACTGAGCCACACCAGCCAGTGCACCGCCTTGTTTTCTTAAAGACAGAGGCCAGGCCATGCACTCTGTGCTCCCTGTTAGGATGCCCCTGGTGGTCCCATACATGGGCTCTGTGGCCATCAGAAAACAATAACCCTTCAGAGACTACCTGTGATGCATTCCACTGAAGCACCAAGAACTGTCTTCCTGGGGAGGCATCATGAGTGGAAAAAAAAAACCCATGTGCAAAGAGCAGACTAATGGTTACGAAACATTTCTTGGGAACAATAATAAAAAAGATGGCCTTGCCATTTTGAGCCCCTGATAATGGTGTTCTAAAGAAAGAACCATGGCCAGAAAACAATTTCACTACAAATAATTGTCAACAGGAAAAATAATCTTGTGCTTGGAGTTTTATTTTTCTACTCTGTGTCTTCCCACACACAATGCTGGGAGAGCTAAGTATGAAAAGAAGTGATAAAATATTTTGATTAAAAATCACTATTCAGGTAACCCACAAAACAACTAAGGAACAACCAAAATGGCTCATATTAGTTAAAGAGACAAATTATCATTCAGCTATTTGATGAGCTGAATCTTTTCCAAAAGCAGTGAAGTGGGCCCTTCGAAATACAGACACTTGCTTGCACTGGGGCACTTTTCTGACTCTACAGTGAGGAAGCCGGCACCACTGGAGCAGAACTCAGTCCCACCAGAGCAGCACCAACCTTTTCTAACAAATATGTTGACAATCCCTTCTTATTAATCTAAAACGAAATTCAGAAATAATATAACCTACCTATACACATAGGTTTTAAAATCAATTTAAGTTCTTCATTGAAATATAAAGTAGAAATAAGCTATTTTACTCTAAAATATATATATTACTAAAACGAATAGTAATTATATGTAATGCTCTTATGATAAGTGGGTGGTTTTAAGAGAAAAACAATGATATTCAATGAAATATCATTGACCCTTTTAATAACATTTAAAAATAAGGGCTGAGAAAGTGTGTGTGTGTGTGAGAGAGAGAGAGAGAGGGACACAGAGAGAGAGAGAGAGAATGTGCATCCATGAACTGTGAGTGCTTAAAACTTGAATACTGTCGACAAGTCAAGTGGGGGGAAGACAAATGCCGCTGGGTTTGGAAACATGGAAAATTCATGGTGAAAATTTCACTGGTATTGGGTGTAAAATCAAGATTGGTGTGTAATGAGTGATAAGTAAGGAAATGGAGACTAAATCTGAACAACTTTTGAAATTTGGCTGTGAAACAGGGGGGAGAGAGGGTCGGAGGGTTCGTAATGGGAAAGCTATAGGGGGATGCAAAGGGGTTTGGTTATTTTGTCCATGGTTCTGGCATGAGCACAATTTAAATGTTTCTAGGAGAGAACAAGATGAACAGGATGGGTGAAGATGAGAGAGTGAGAATGAGCACAGGTAGTTTTAGCAAAGAGAGGGGCAGAATGTCTTTTAAAATTAAGAGAAAAGGATAAGTGCCAATGAGGGAAGGGTTAAGCTTTGGTGATGTGAGGTGTGGCAGTTCTCTCTGAAGATGTCTCATCCTTTCTATAAAAGTAGTCAGTGCCACCTGCTGAGAGTGACAGGGAAGGAAGAAGGTTTGGCTCTGAGGGTTGAAGGGGGTTGAAATGTTAAAAAATAATTGGAAAAAGTAAAAAGGAAGCTGATCAGGGAAACATGGTAGTGGTAGCCAAAACAAAAAACAAAAAACAAAACACACAAACAAACAATTGTTTATAGCTTTTTTTGGGGGGGGTGTCTAATGCGAAACATACTCATTGTGTTTCCTGGGAAGCATGAAAAGTGGAGTTTTTGTTCAGTTAAATTCTGTTTTCCCCTCCAATTTTTGTAATCATTCCAGATACTTGATTTTAGTCCAGTTTGATCTCTAATAGTTACTCAAAATGCTTTGGCTTCATTTTTGTTTTCTCTGTTCAGAAATGAACAATCACAAATGGAACCCTTGATGCTCTTAGCAACTAAAAAGTTTCCACTGCCAATCCTCCCGTAATATAAATAATCAACCCCTTGTTTAACTTATTGGATGAGAAACCTACCTTATTTGCATCAAACACAGAGCCTACTCTTGAAAAATCTAATTTTACTCAACAGTTAAAACTTTCCCCCAACTGCAGAATTTACCGGGCCTTCACTTCCAGAAAAGTCTTCCTGATACAAAGCAACTAGTTCCTGGACAAAAGACATACTTTTTCAAGCCGAACTTGTCATCAGAAAGGGGACCTGGCCCTGAGTGGGTCTTGGGGACAGGATCAGGGGCTTAGCCTAGGATGAGCTGCCGCTACCCAATGTTAGGGTTGAGGAGATACACACCTGTAGGGGAAGAGAATGGGAAAGGGAACATCTTGGGCGAGCTCCTAGATGGGAAAGTGTGCACTAGGTCTTTTGTTTTGAGGGTTTTTAAAGGCTGGGGGTTTAGGGGAGGTCTTGGGGAGGATCTCAATAGAATATTCATCAGCTTTATGATGATGGACCAAAGTGAGATTTATTCCCTTCCTCTGTCCTTGGGTGTGGTTGGCAAATGGACCTAATTTGATTTCTGCTGTCTCCTCGAGTAAGGTACTTTAAACTATTTACTCTCTGGTTGGGGAGAAGTGTAAACCATTTACTCTTAAGTGTCCTTGGTTATAGAAGATAGAATTTTGTGATTTACTAGAGGGCTGTAACCACTTGGCTGTCTAACTATTTGTTTAAGTTTCCCTATTCTGCTTGTCCTAGCTTACTAGCCTGTCTCAAACCCTTGGGAGGTTAAGAGAAATCAACAGGGCAGCTGATAAGTGAGAAAGCACACACACACACACACACACACACACACACACAATAAACAAGCAAAACAATGTTCTCCTTGGCTCCTGGCAGAAGCAAATTCAAGTTCTTTCTGGAGAAAAACAACCTCAGCTCAGGTCAACCAATAGGAGCTCAAATCTAAAATCAATAAACCATAGCTGAGAATCAGCAGAAACACAACCCCCAAGGACGTCAAAGAATAGAATTATCAAATATAGAATGATATACTAAATGTAGAAAAAGCAGTTGAGACTTCTGGTCAAAATGGTGGCATAGGTTCAGATACAGCTTGCCTCCTCACACAACCACATCAAAATTACAACTAAAATACAGAACAATTATCAGCCAGAACCATCAGAAATCAAGTTGAATGGAAGTCTGACAAGAAGGAAATTAAAGAAACCACATCCATCCAGACTGGTAGGAGGGGCAGAGACACAGAACAGGCTGATCCCACATCCACCATGTGGAGGATAAAAATTCAGGAGAGATATCTTGGGAGCGAGGTATCCCAGCCCCACACCAAGCCCCAAGCCCAGGGTTCCAGTGCCAGGAAGATAAGTCCCCACAACTTCTGGTTGTAAAAACCAGTGTGGATTGAGTCAGTGGGAGAAATTTCTAGAGCCCCAAGCATTTCTTCTTAAAGAACCCACATATGGAGGCATCTACTCTGACTCATTCCCTCTGAACTATAGCACCAGGGTAGCAGCTGAAAGTCACCAGTGGTACACAGGGAAAGACTGAAGTGTCTGGCATCAAGGTGAGCAGAGGCCATTGTCCCTTTTCTAAACCCTCCCCGCACAGAGCCAGCAGGCTGGTGCCATATCTGAGCCTCCATCAACCTGACTAACACTGTTTGACCCACCTTGGAGATCCCCAGAGACTCCACCACACCCAAATTATGGGCCCACCCAAGCTGCTTTTCCATATGAATGTCTGGTCTTAGCTCATGTTTCACAACTTCCCAAATCCTATCAAACAAGTAACAGCTGGCCTCAGTGAGCCTCAGGTTTGGCACTAGGAACGGCCCGCCTAGATTCACAGCTTGGCTTTGCCTGGGAATCTCCAAGGCCATACATACAAGTAGCAACCATCTCGGATGGCTTTACAGCTCAGGCAGGGTGGCTCTGGGCAAAACGGGTGGGGGCTGACATTGGCCTGCACCACCCAGGAAGCCCCAAGGCCAGCATGCCCAGTGGACAGCTACAGACCATATCAGAGCACCACCACCCTGCCCTGCATAGCTGATCCTCCATGGAGGGCGGAGGTTGGTGGTAAGCAGTCAGAGCCAATCCTTGCAGCTGATTGGACTGGGTAAATCTCTCTTACTGATATGCCAACAGCAACAAAGGCTCAAGGGACAATGGTGGGGTGATTGCCTGAGGGAGTGGGGGTTCCTGGGTGGAGGGGGGCCAAAGGCAGAAAAATCAGGACAACTGTAATAGCATAATTAATAAAATATAATGTTAAAAAGTCATAAGTATAAGCATAAAATACTATGACAGGAGTAGGGTAGGCATGATAAAAAAATAGAAACTTCAGAAATGAAAACTAGTTGGAAATAAAGATAATTTGATGGATTTAAAAGCAGATTGGAGAAAATTAGTGAATTATAAAATCGAGCTGAAAAAATTACCTAGAATGCAAAAAAAAAGAGACAAATAAGTAAAAATATATAAGAGGTTAAACAATCTAGAGGTTAAAATGAAAATGTCTAATATACAAATAACTGGAGTTCCAGAAATAAAAAATGGTAGAGAGGCAAATTTTAAAGAGAAACACTGAGGATTTTCCAAATGTAAAGAAACAGTAGGATCCGAAACAACAGAAAGTACAATGTATATCATGAAGCAAGAAAGCAAATTTAAAAAATAAAGCCAT
>PVJD01013057.1:0-36291 GCA_004026545.1 Mormoops blainvillei | reverse complement strand
GTTAAACTTGAACATTCCTCCATGGAAACTCTTTGGATGAGTCAGAAGGTTTTATGGGATGTTGCAATGAGTGCAGCACAAATGAAAGTGTGGCGCAAATACTTCAAAGATGGACAAGAATCTGTTGAAAGTGATCCACATTCTGGAAGGCCTGCAACAAGCAGATCATCTGAGAATGTTAAACACGTATGGGCTGCAATCAATAAAGATCCGAGACTGATAGTGTTAGAACTAGAAGCTGGTCTGGGGATTTCAAAAACTGCCATTTCAAGATTTTGATGCAAGGTCTTGGCATGGAATGTGTCATGACAAAATTCATTCCATGGCTTTTGCTACCAGAGCAGATGGAACATTGTGCTGCAGTTGCTAATGTCTTGATTTAAACCACTACCAATGAAGTAGGTTTCCTCAAGGAGGTCATAACTGGCAATGAATCGTGGGTCTTCGGCTATGACCCAGAAACAAAGGCCCTGTTTTCCCAATGGAAGTTGCCTGGTCCCCTGCATGTGAAGAAAGCACAACATAGTCACAGCAAGATCAAGATGATGCTAAGTGAGTTTTCTGATTGAGAAGGTGTGGTCCATCACAAGTACACACCTCCAGGCCAAACAGTGAGTAAGGAGCACTACCTCAATGTTCTTCGTCAGGTGAGAGAGGCAATATGACGTAAACAACTGCAGCTGTGGGCAACTGATGATTGGCAATTTCATCACAACGACGCGCCTGCTCATGCATCACGTCTGGTGCAGAGTTTTTTGGCTAAACAGCAAATCACCCAGGTGCCTCAGCCTTCCTATAGCCCAGGTTTGGTGTCCAGGAACTTTAGCCTTTGATGGGAAGAGATTTCAGACCATCAATGAGATTCAGGAAAATACAGTGGGGCAGCTGTTAGTGATTCCAAGAAAGGATTTGCCAGTGTTTTGAACAGTGGAAGAGATGCTGGAAGACCTGTGTGAGGTACCAAAGTAGGTCCCAAGTCTGCTTTGAAAGTGACTGATGTCTCATTGTCCAATGTACAATGTTTCTTGTACCTTGTATCTTCTTCAATAAATCTGTACATAGTACATGGCCAGATACTTCCTGGGGACTTCTCATAATTGCTTTTATCAGGACTGCCTGTCCTCACCCCTTAGGTCTTAACTTGTCTGCTACACTATTTCAATACTCACTTTTTGAGTCTGACCTTGGCTCACTGGTGGGTCAGTGTGGGAACCCAAATGAGCAGATGCAGGGAAGTTGGTGGAATAGTTCTCCAACATTGTGTCTGTAGAAATATAACACTGTCCTTTTTAAACAGTCATTTTTAGAACTTCTCTTTTGCACCTGTAGTTGAAAGGGACTGATAGTTTTTAAAAACTCTATGTGTTGTTACAGAACAAAATCTAAGGTGTTTACTAGTTGGATTGAATCCTTGAAGGAGGTGTAGCGTGTTCACTATGGCATAACTCAGAACTGCATCGAAGGCAATGCAATTTAGTCTTGGGTGAGATGACCAAAAAATTCAATGGCATCATAACTAAATTACCAAGAAATATATACCTTTACAAAACTAAAGCAAAAATTATTACTATCAAATAATCAAAGTATAATGAAATATAAAATTCCTAAATATTTATAACAAATTTATTTTGACTTATTTACTTAGGGTGTATGTGTACATGTGTGCATGTTTGTGTGCACATTCATATGAAATTTATGTGTAAATATCTCAAATTAAATAGTATTCAAAATCATATGTAAACATAGATATGTAAATGCATATAGGCATACATATGTATGTGTATGTATGTGCATAGAAAGATTCATATTTTCATATTATATGTTACATGGGGTTTCACTTATAATTCTCCAGACTTATTCATGACCAGGAGTGCACCTCATTCGTATACCTAACATTAGAATAAGCTGCACACATTGTATCTGGACTGGATTCAACATGTGTGAATTTGGTGAGCCAGACAGTTGATCCTGGCCTTAATGAAATTAATATGATACAAAGATGAGCAGAAGAGCATATGTAAGATTAAAGGCAGGCTACAGGTGACAGAGGGCTGAATTTTTCTTTTTCTGGGACAGAAAATATATCCGGTATTGTTGTATATGGGCACATGGGAATCAAGGGTAGATTAACCTTTAAAATTTATATTAGCTGAGCCAGGGAAGAAAGCCTTTTCCAAAGAACAGCATGGCAGAACCTCCTTAAAACCTTCCCTTTCCGTTGCCTGTCTCTCCTGGGGCTTTGCGGTTTTGGCTGTGTCTCCTCTGAGCTTCCTTAATCAAACATTTCACTCTTCTCTGCCTTTGTATATGAAACGTCCGCGGTGAGAGCAGATTCCATTCTATCAAGCTCTTCAAGCTTAAAATTTGTGAATGACTTCCATTTGTCAACAAACACTAAAAAAAAATGTGTATCAGTGATACATTATAAATATATATTCTCTTTAAGAGGGGAAACCCTGACGAATGTACTGTTACAAATGAAATGAGTTACACGGTAGTTTTACATGGATTATATTGTGTCTCCACCACTATGATTCGACCTTTGTAATACTCGTCAATGGAAATTTTTATTTATGTAAATAAATCTCGAAATATGGGTTGCAGTAGACAAGATATGCAAGTCTCTTCCCTGAAGGATTATTAGAAAAATAAAGAAATTTTTAAAAATGGAGGTTGAAGACAAAGTCATAAGGCCGAACAGGAAAATATTATTGCATCATAAAATCTGGGGAAACATAAATGACGCTGCTGAAGAGGAAATGGAGATCTTCTCCACACAGCCGTAAGCCAGATAAGACGGAGAAAGCCGCCGCAGGACGCAAAGGCGCAGAGCCCCGGCCAAGAGCTGCGTCTCCAAGGCCTTGCTCAGGGGGTGCGCTCCCTCGCCGAGTGGGTCTCTGTTAATTACAGCGCCAGGCAAGAGTGGACCGTTTGCTTTAAGGGGAAAACAAGTGAGCATAATGGCTCCACTGAAGTAAGATAACTTTACTAGAATTTATTGTAACTGAAAGGAAGAGAAGCCTTGAAACAATTTTTAGTGAAAAATAAATTATAAATCTGATTGAATATTCATGATGCTATTTTGCCCTGCTTTGGTTACACTGTAGTAAATTCAAAATTACTTATAAATGATTACTGTAACTTGACAAAAAATTATCTCATTCCTCCGACAGTATATTTTTTGAAAGTCTTTTTTAATAAAAATAATTTCCTGCTACTCAAATTCATAATGTGATTCTTCAGTGCCTCTAGACCCGTATCTAAAAATAGAATGGAATATCTATTATGATTACTTTACATCTAATCATTTTTAATTGTAAGGTATAAGTAAAGTATTTCTTATATTTTTATCACCAATACATTTATTTCATGATATCAAAAGTTCTTATATCCAGAGCATGTTTCATTTATAATTTTGAAGAGTTTCTTTATAGCCTAAACTTTTTATATATTTAAAATTTCTTTACTCAGTGAAGACTTACTTTGTTGCACTCCAGGCCGAGTACCAGGAATTTTTATGTTGAACACACCAGACGTGTTGCTTGACATAAAGGGACTTAGAAACTACTGGGGGAATTGCTTCTAACTCTGAAGTAAAAGGCAATTACACTACAGGACACTACAGGGGCTCATAGCTCCCAAGAAGCCCATTTGGTGGTTAATAATGGCATCTGGAAGGAAGTAGTGTCTAAAATAAGATCAATCTAAAATGAGTACGTTTACAAGTATGTCAGGAGGAAATGAGAATAATCCTAGCGAAAGTAAAGAGCAAAAGTTTATAGCAAAAGCAAGGATAATATGGAAACTCAAATTTCTGCCCAGATGAAGCAGAAAGGACGGGGTGTCCATGTAGGCGCTAAGAAAAAAACAAGGTGGGATTGTGGGGAGAAGAGTGAGGGATCATGAGTGATGCAGGGTCTTGTTTGAGGACTTGGGTGCCATTGATGGGTGCCATTTAGTGAGAACTTAGAAGAGTATTCAAAGGGCATGTCAACTCCAGCATCTGTGTATATTGAGATGAAGAATTTTGTGATTATATATATTGAGACATGTTACACACACACACACACACACACACACGTTGGAGGTACTTAGAGATTTCTTTTTGGTAGAAAACTGAACTGGAGAAAAAATGTGGAAGTTATCAATAAATAATTGGTGATTAAGTAATGAATGTAGGTATATTTTTTACATGGCTTCTATGGAGAATGATAGAGAATAGGATGTATGGTATAATTCATATAGCACCAATATTTTCTATTTGGTTTTCCTATATAATTTGTTTAAAAATTGTGAAAATAAGAGACAATATTGCTGAAATTTAAGTATGAGTTGAAATATATTAGTATTTTATGCCATTACTGATAGGCTTATATCTCACAACTTAAAAGATAACTTTACCTAGTTTCACTAAAATTGCATTATGTGTTTAGCAAATGTATTCTGGACTTTCAAATACATTTTTGTTGCTTGACAATGTGAATTTTGGATTAAAATGTTTCAATATTAAGATACACCGATTTTACTTGAGCTAGGTGTTTTTATGTTTGAAAAAATAAGTAATCAGAATATCTAAATTTAGGCTTCAAATACTTCTTGCATGTTATTGCTTCATCTCTCACCTGTGTAGAAATAGCTTTAGTTTTTCTCTGTGCTAAAGATCTGAGGATTAAAGTCAAAACCTCTTTCCAATTTCAGAAATCTCTAGATACAAATATATTTCCATTAGTTTCTAGTTATCTATTAGTTTAGTGAAACAGTTTGTTATAACTGTGTTAAATATATTGTTGTGAAAAAGTTCACCCCACTGGTATATTTTATAATTTAGGTGAATTGATTTTTTTTCCCTAAAATATCATGTCTTTATAACAACTTCAAGATATAAGTAAATCATGTTATATGATATAGCATATGTTTTCATTTTTTACTACCATATATAGAGAAAATAAAGCAGTGCCATTTTCTTATGTATAAATTAAAAAATTCTCCATAATGGGGAATATTTTAGTAAAAATTATAACCACTACTTTGTGTGCATACATTGTACTATACTTTGCTAGAATTCAATATTAAAATATTAATTTTAAGAAATAATATATCTGAGTATTAATAATAGTTACATTTTTATGTAACATCTTGAGTATTTTATTAAAGCAATAAATACATGAAAGTTCTAAGATGCATTTAACTTTATATCAGAGTGGCACAGTAGAAAAAAATGCATGTGATTAATTAAAATATCAAGTTTGATTGAATAGAGTTTAAAAGTTCTTTAATTTTAAATACAAATTGTCTATTTAGACTCTTGTCAGGAATGTCTTTCTCAAATTCCTGACGTAAGTTGTAAACTGAGCTGTAGACTTTCCCATTCCTCCTATGCATTTTATTGATCAAGTAATAATAAAAGAAAGAACACCTAAATTTGATTTTAGTATTTATATCCTCAAAGTTATAAATGTTTAGCACTTGATTTAGACATAAACTTTAACATTCCAGAAGTATAGAGATATATAAACAACTCTAAAAGTTGAAAACTCTAACTTTTTCTTTTTACCATTTATTCATAGTTGTCACAAAAATAGGTATAGTGGTTCTGGTGGTATCTACAAACTGTCATAAAGACATATCCAAAATAGGTTATTTATTTGTATTTTCAAAAATATATAGCTTTGACCATAAATATTAACAAAAACATGCAAAAGGTATTGATTCATAAAAGTCTTTAAAATTAAGTCACAGGTCAGATATACCTAGGAAGAACCTAAGCAGAGTGTTTTAGATTGTGCAGATATAGTCCTCGTAGTTTAAAATAAATGGGAAAAA
The DNA here is from genome assembly GCA_004026545.1 of Mormoops blainvillei. Classification (NCBI taxonomy): domain Eukaryota; kingdom Metazoa; phylum Chordata; class Mammalia; order Chiroptera; family Mormoopidae; genus Mormoops; species Mormoops blainvillei. The sequence continues at coordinate 30,468 of PVJD01013057.1, read as the reverse complement.
AGGATTCAATAGCTGGTGTGCTTATGGCTTGAGGACCTTTCTCCAGAGATAATACCTTGAGATGTGAATTCTCTCACTGTAGGCTGCATGACATCACAAATACAGGCTGGCATATTTCTAACCTGTGGACACAGTTTCAGGTTAGACTGCATTACTATAAAATCTGCATCACCGTCTCACCCTACCCAATCAATATGACTATTTTTATATCTATTCAGAACTCACAAAAGAAGCAGTGACTTAAAATGCTGTGGAGAAAACTTTAAGATGAAATTTCTAGAATTACAGTTTTGAGACAAACAGCCCTGTGCCCACAGAGAAACTCATCCTGGAGGTGTAAATTCACATGTTCCAGGCCAGTTTAGAAGGTCAGCCGTTAAGACATTTGGTGTCGGAAAAGAATGGAACTTTACACTAAGTTCTAAAAAAGTTTACTGAATAAAGTATTGGCAGGTATTGAAAATTAGTGTAGAAATCACTCACTACGACCTTCTTTTCAGCTGCAGCTGAGACAAGCAGATGTAAACAGTGCTGCAATATCATGAACACTCCAAACACCTGCATGATTGTAAAGCACAATAAAGTGTGTAATGCATGTAGAATTAGAACCCAGGCCAAGCAATGTAACATTACACCCGCAAAGTCCCCAATATCCCCTTTTGTCACTTCAGTGTCTTGGGATATCTTAGTCTTTGTTCTTTCATAATAAAATTAGGATAATCTTATTTTCTCCCCCCAAGTGGTGATTTTGTTTAGAAGTGTTTTGATCTACAGATGAATTTGAGAAAAACTAATATAACTGTGATATTAGTCTTACTATAAATATCTTTCTAATTGTTTCTATTGTCTTTTTTAATGACTTGTAATGAGGGTGAAAACATGCATTCATGAGATAGTTCTTGCATCTTATTTTCTTAATTTTTTCAATGTATAGATTTTATGGCTATTTTAAAAATAAGAATGTTTGTTGGCATATAGCTTGTGCATGTGCGAAACATCAATTTTGATCTATCATATTACCAAATTATAAATGTTAGCAACATAAGAATTTCAAACTGTATATTAGCCTGCCCAGTTTAGGGTGACTTAATAGCATCTAGCAAGGTAATAAATGCACATCACATGCCCAATTGCTGTCTATACAGAGCTTATACAATTTATTATAGCACATAATGGAATATGCAGTCATAAAAAATTAAAACTATATGTATTGATGACAAAAGATCTACCAGATTTATCATTAAGTAAAATAAAGATTAGTGGATTAAATGATATGGTACTCAATGACTTCGAAACATGGATCAGGGGGAAACTTTACTATATCTTTCCTGTACTTCCTTAAACAAAACATGATGGGGTTTTTAGTAAGCTTCCGTTAAAAATTATTTAAAAAATGCAAAGATGAGAAGATGACAAATTGAAATAAAGGAGACCCTAACTATATACAATATCTGAGTCAAGAAAAGAGAAATAGTTGCGAAAAATTTAGCTATTACTACAGCAGTGCAGAACAGAAGTGACAGTGAGAAATTCTGGAGCAGGGGTGTGGAAGACACACCTGGGCACTGTCTCAGAAATCTGAAAAACAAAAGGCCAAAGGATGGAAAAGATAAAACAACCACTGAGGGTGGAAGCTAGAAATATACACTAAAGTTTGAGAACGAATTATCGTATAGAATGTTTCCTGTTGTTCTGAAATAGGCAATGAGGAGCCAAAGGTAAAGATAAAAATTCATGACTTATCCTATATCTATTTTTAAAAAAACTGTCAAGGAGCCATGAAGAAGCAGGTATAGCGTGCTTGTCCCCATCTTCCACTGACTGCCATGCCATCACCTCTATTTCTTTATACTCAGGACACTGCGGTGGGGTGGCGGTGAAGGGGTTGTTGGAATTGTGTCATTGACCGAGTTGGGAAGGTTGTAGCTTATTTTTCAGACACAAGTTCAAGTGAAATGAGCCTGGCTGCTCTCCGAAAGAATTATTTGAAGAGATTAAAGTTGACTTCAAGAATGAAAGCCTGGCATTTTATTTCCCAGTTGTAAGTCTACTCACCCAAAGGCATTGATTAGCCGCTCTATACCTTTCTAAAAGGTTGGAAAGATAATTGGACACAGATAGCAGTATGAAGAGAATGATTAGCATTGGAATGTCCTGCTGTTTGTCATAGCGAGGATATATCATTTTCAATTGGAGATAACCTATTGGAGTTGTCTGGCCAGTTACCCAATTCAAGAGGATGGCCTACTGTTTTGAGGGAGACTAAGTGGTAGAATTGGACCTAAATTTCCTTTTTCAGGGAATTCGTATGATGCTTAGTGTTACATTACAGAGGTAGCATTTGAATACCTCCTGCTCAGAAGACATTGATTGCCACTCGTTACCTAGCGATGCAGGAATAACAATTAAGAATGTAACAAAAACCATGAGCAATTAAGTGAGAATTTGCTATTATAATTAAGACTTTGAGGAGAAGGGGATATAGGTGTTTCTGGAGCAGCTATACACACCTTGATCCCACACTCAATGGTTTGGACTGAGGGCAGGATTGTAAGGCTGGGGACAGCATACCTTCCTGACTCCAAGTTCACAAGATTACAAGTGTAGGTGGTGTTTGAGTGGAGGAGAAGGAAGGGGTTAATTTTGAATAGGATATGAATTTGGCATTTTAAAGTGGTGAATATTTTATCACTGAACTTCATCAATAAGTATGCCATCTGCCTAAAATAGCTCTAGGGGTCAGCAATTAACATTCTGGAAAGAATGCTTGAAAGCAGTCATTGGAGAAACTCTCTTGAGTTTATATCCCTCCAAGTTTAAACTGCTAAATGAATTAGTTACCCAAGGAAACAATAGAAACAATTGAAGAAGAAATGGTAATACAACCATCCTTGAAAGAATAATTCAAACACAAGTTCACGTTCTTAAAAAAAATTAGGGATCTCTTAAAAACCAGTGCACAGTACTAAAGGTGAGCTTTTGGGTTTTGAAAGAAAGCAGATATGGACAGTAAACTACATATGGAAAACTTCATGGAGGGGCAAGAATAACCAAAGAATGTGGACTAAGAAAATATTTGTTAGAGACCATCTCATAGTAATTGAGCTTGATAGTATGTATAGCTAGTATGTGACACACGGTTGTCTAAAATTTTTGGTTAAACCACACAGCTGAAAACCTTAGAAGCTAAATACCTTCACGTTTTAGATAGAACCACCAGGTGGTTCTCAGGAATAGCCAAAAAGTGATAGACCTGGTCTTATTATTTACCTGAAAGTGCCCAATCAAGGTACATGAAAAGAGGCCAATACAATTACTGGAATTATACCTCATTGGCTCACAGTTGTTCAGGAGAGACTCTGCTATGGCTTCTGACTCCCTTCTCCTGCCTATCTCCTTATTGCAGAGTCTAAGTAAGAGAGAATTACATGTAGAGAGCAGAGTTTCATTTAGGGAGAAGAAACTGTCATGTCATGCCTTACGTGAGTTTCTGTTTGGGCAACAGCTCCTGGATAGCTTCCTTTCTGTACCTATTTGGGGACTTGAGAGAAAAATTATGAGAAATTTCAGGACATAGAAAAAAAGGCAGCAGGGCAGAGAAGGTCAGCAAAAAGAAATGAGTTAGATGTCAAATGAGCAAGGTCACAGTTACAGACTACAATGTCAGCAGCGGAGAGGGGACTACAAAGGTCTCTACCTCCCTCGTCCTACCAGGAAAGCATGCAGCGGGAGTCCCCTGACCCTGCTCTGAATAGCTGTTGCTGGGTACGTTGGCCTGAAGAGGGGCAGCCATGTGCCCCAGGGGAGGAAACAGTGTGAGAAGGAGGCCAGGACTTTGAAAACACATAAAAGAATGAAAGAAAAGAAAGTCGAGTCCATGGAAAATAAGCCAACGAAGTAACACCAGCAAACGAGAAACAAACAAACTAAAACCATTCTTAAAGCAGAGTGGAAAAAGAAAATAAGTCCTGATTTTTAGTTTTTGCCATTATCCGAAATGTAAATACTCTTCTCATTGCAACTTTCAAGATACCAACTAGATGTCCCTGAATTCGCAGCTGGAAGGAGATGCTAGCCAACGGCTCTCACTGCCTGAGAGGAATCGGTTCCAGCAAATCGCTACCTGGAACTCACCTTGCTTCCAGACATTTTCAACTGAGTGGGAGAATGTATTTCCATTATAATTTTAAAATGGCGGCCACATGATATGTCACTCAAAACTGGGAAAGTTTTAAGAATGCAAGGTGCTGCTATTAGTTTTGTTGAGACACACTACCCAAAACTTGCATTTTCCCAGGCAAACTCAGAAGTATGAACACCCTAAGGGAGCTAATTTGAGTTACATGGTATGGTGATAAGACAATTATATAAAATACCTTAGCTGCTATTTAAAATTAAGTCATCCAAGTATAACTATATTTTACGTGGTAAGTCTGTAATTAGAGTTCAGGAAACATAAGAGGGACAATTTAGACATGAAACTATTAATTCACAATTACAAAAAGAAGTCTCATAAATTATCATTCTCATACAATGAAGCTTGTTAAAGCAAATTTCAAACTGCTGGATCACCTGTGAAACACAGACATTTTTCTGTGTGGTCAACCATCACAATTAAAAAAGTTAAAAATATTTATTCCTGAATCTGTTCAATAATTATATTAGGGAAAGCTCGGTAAATCAAATACTACTTTTTGTAACATTTGCTGAGTTTCTACTCTGTAGATTTGTTTTCTTGTATGGTTTATAATTTTGGATTATGAGCTAATTTATCTGTGGGAAACTCATCCGCTCACAGCCAGTTTGCTCCTGCTACTGTCTGTACTCTGGGCATATCAGTGGCCTAGGGCTACATTTCATGTTAATTTTTTCACTGGAGACTTTCTGATCCATTTGGGTTGTATGAACATGAATCCCAATTTCTAGGTGTATAGTTATAAATTCTAAGAGGTAATTTCAAGATTAGATTGACATACTGCTCCAATGTAACTACTGCATAAATATGTGCGTTTCTTTGCTAGGTATAGGTCTCTAGAGGGAAACTTTAATTTCTTGAAGTTTTGATATTTATTTATAAATATTTTGATGTTTGGTAACTTGAAGCCTTGAGAATATTTGTGTTTCTTAATGCCAAAACTAGAAACTGAAACTGATATTTACTGATAACGTTACCGTTGGTGTTTGGCTGGATATCGAGAAGGGGAGTGTTGGGAACTAGACGTCGAGCTTAAGACACTGAGAAGCCAGAACCTGCTTCCTCAACCAGGAAGCTGCAGCTTTACCCCCACCCCGGGGCGTATGGCCTGGCTCTGCCAAGGATTTTAACGCTCCCCGTTTCCCCCCACCAGTACCCGATTATTGGGGTGTGCGGGGGGTGGTGCTGAGCTATAGAGACCTGTCAGTCTAAACCCATGTAAAGCCTGCAAAAGTTTGGGAAGTTAATCAATTCTTCTGAAAAAGGCACCTGGTCCATTCCAAGCCCAAGCTAATATAACCCCGAGGGAACAAAGAAACTTTTGTCCTCTCTTGCTTGTGACCTGGACTCACACAGTGCACTGGTCTGTTCTCTGAGACCATGGCCATGTGGTCCTAGCGGCCATGTGGCGCATGACTGTGCAACTCCACATGTAGGCTGCAGGAGGCTCCAGGAGCCCATTTCAGAATGGACCGCAGCTAGAAATGCATGCTAAGCTAGCCAGATGCCGGACTGTGCTGGACTTTAATATGAAGCAGAAACTCTGGGCAGTGGCCTTCATCCTGGCCCTACTGAAGACAAGAATGGACCTTTTCCATGGTGTGGCAGACAGAGAGGGAAATTGGGAAGCTAGGAGGGGAACCCCCTTAATTATACATCATCAATAAACCGTACCACAGAGCCCCATCTACCCAACCAGGTCTCAAGAAATTCCTTTCCTTTGGACACCCCAAGAGCCCCTCTTCTACTGGTAACAATATACTTTCTTCCTTCATGATAAATAAGACCTAAGAGTGAAGGGAAAAATAAAGCTAAAAAAAAATCTCATGTCCATTATTGAACCAATTTGTGAAATTAGATGATTATCAGGCAATGAATAATGAAACCCAAGCATTATCATAATCAGTTTGGATTAGTCTAGCTCTGTTCTCATAGCTGTGAGCACTCTAAAAAGGGTATGAACATTCCCAAACGTCAGAGAGGTAGAACGGGTATGGGCGTATAAAACACAACGTCTATCATATGTAGTGTGACGATTGTTTTGTTTTATATGTTTTGCTTTATAATATGGAAAAGAAAGTGTAGCTTAACTGTAACCCAAAAGCAAATATAAACTTGTTATCGCCAGAAAGAAAAAAATGAAGTTTCTTAACGCCACAGCCAAAGTCAGAAGATGAAGGAGTGTCATTCACACTGCTCTCAATCATTGTACAAAGCAATTCGCCAAATACTAGGCACAGGCGTACTGCGATTTATGTGCGAATGTGTAGAGCATTATTGCTATATATTCAAATGCTCACAAGGAAAGTCACCGATGTGTTCATTCTTGAACAAATTTCTCAAACGCAGACAATAGCACAATGACTGATTAATCAGTATGACGTAGAAAGGTATAGAATAATCGTGTTATCAGAGAGTGCCCGAAAAGCACTGAAAACATTTATACAAAAAATATAAGTTGCAGTGGTAACTATAATGCAGCCTAATAAATGAAGTCAGTGAAATAATGCACAATTAATAAGTAGATTAAAAATTCCACACAATCAATACAATACCAGCTCAGCCTGAGAGACAGTGGATTAGGAATCGGAGCAAATGCAATGCCCCCATGTACTCGTGCCACATACGGCTCATGACCGGGCAAAACACTAACGTTCTTGGTGAAGGTGACAATGTGACAATCCCTGCAAGTACCAAGGCCAAGGCGACCAAAGTAGGATGCACTTTAAAACTACATATTAGTTATTACATTCTAAGGATAAATATCCAAACAAGACCCAAACATTGAAGATTATTTAATAAATTATGGTATTTGGGGGGCACTCTTATTCGCTCCAAACGTGCTTAGGACCTAAAATGAAAAGCGCGCACCTCTAGCGGAACCAGCTCCGGGGAAGAGAGGCGGCAAACTACCTGCGGTCTCATAAAAATTCTCCTCGGAAGAAACACAGGACGCTTTGGCCCACATTTCATTGTCCTCTTCTCCAGAGGACAACAAATATGTGAACAGACACGACTAGCACGCCAACAACATTTTGACATAATGAAGGTAATATATTGTAAAGAATGTTTTTACTTTTATAGAATTGCCATTCCATGGAAAAGTAAGGTTGCTGTGGTGGGCATCATATCACCATAGCCCCCCAAGTCTGTGCCCACGGCTCTGGGAGTCCTGTCTAATCCCCGCCTGTGGGTGCGTGAGAAAAACTTGTGAGTGTGTGAAGCATCACTCCTGTGACTTCGCTGTGTCATATGGCAGAGTGTTTTTTCCCAGATAATAGTTAAGTTTCCTCATCTGTTGACTTTGAGCTAATCAGAAAGAGATTTTCCTGGGTGGGTCTGACCTAATACAGTGAGTACTTGAAAGAAATTGAAGAGGTCTGGAGGGAGAGAAGCCTTACTACCAGCCCTTGAAGAAGCAAACTGCTATGCCTCACAGAGGGCCACGTGTCAGAGACGGGGGCAGCCGATAGGAACTGATCAAAGCTCCTGGTTGAGAGAAAGAGAGTGGAGAACTCAGTCCTCCGATTACAAAGAATTTAGTCCTGTCAACAAATAGTGAGCTTGCCAGGGGATTCTGGGCCTCAGGGAAGGTGGCAGCTTGGCTGACACCTTGATTCCCTCCTTGTGTGGCCCTCAGTAGAGAACCCAGTTAATAGGTACAGATTCGTGACCCATGGACACAGTGAGACCATGAGTGGGGGTTTCTGAAAGCCCCGAAGTTTATAATGTTCGTTGTACAGATGTTGACAACTAATGTAACACCCTGAAGACTTACATAATGTTAATGATTCTAACGACAAACTAATATTAGTATTATAATACTAATGACAAACATTGTATTTCTTTATGCTCAGAGTACTATTGGTGAACTTTTATTAGATTATGCACAAATACGCTATTTGATTAGAAACAACAGTTACATAATATGTACTGGTTTCACTTGCTTAATAAAATAAACACTGCCTGTGTATTGGAAACAGTAACCTTGACTTTATTTTACTAACACCTTCAGCAGATTTACTCACATTTTGTTTTATTCTCACTTTTAATTAAGGTTGTGATTTTAAAAAAGTCATTTTGCACTTGCTAAATAACATTTCACTTCCTTTATTTTCTTTCAAAGTTAGTATAAAGTAGGAAAAAACCCCACACTTTGCCAGACTAAAATTAGCTGTGCACCATCTTACTTCCATGTAAGCTTCACGAGCTTTCACTTACATATAATTAGCAACAGTTAACACCAATAACTTTTATACGTACACACAGGAGATGTTCAGCCTTTACTTAACAAGGGAAAAGCTGGAATGAGCATCACCCCCACCCTGACCAAAGAGAAAAACTCTCTAAAATCATAACCTTTCTTTAATCCACCAATGTACTGAGGTCATAGGTCAATCAATGAGGCTGAAATCTAAGAAAAAACCTTGCCTCTAGTGAAGGAAGGAAATAAAACAAACACAAAAGGAAGACAGGGCTGCTACATAGGCACTTAAGTGAAACGTAGCGACATTTTGTGACGCATTTCTAGGGGCTGAGGGTATGTCAGCAGGACAGCGTGCAGCTCCTGGTGGCCACAGACACAAAGGGAGGCTGCATCTGTAATAGCTACTTGTAAGCTCTTTTTCATAATCCTTTATAATGTGCTCATGGAAAATATGAGGGCAAGGCAAAGAAAGAAGTTATGGGAAAACTTTCCCTTAATGAATTATATACAAATGAAAGCAGTGCACTCCTGTAGGAGAGGGTGCCGCTGGGCTGCCTCTATGAAACTGAAGATGGAAGGAGCTGTGTGGGGGGCGCCACACTGCCCCGCGCTCAGAGCCAGGAGAATGCCACATGGGAGAGAAAAGGAAATCAACCCTCTAAACTCAGGGAGCACCAGGGAGCCGTAAGGGCCCAGACACATAAAGATATCCCATTGCTGAGGAAGGGACAGAACCACAGAAAACCCCTCGCCCCTGGGACCCAAGTACTGACTAAAGCTGAGACTATACAGGGCAATGAAGAGCTCACTCTCCCACCAAGCAACTCCAAGCTAACAAGGGCTGAGTAGAGATCAAGAGAGTAACACAGGGGTGGGTGCAAGAGTGTAGAGAGAGAATGTTTCCAAGGAAAAGATGTATAGGAAGCCCTAAAGCCCATGGAGGTAAAGACATTGAGAAACACCCATTGACCAACAAGTCTTCACCCTCAGCACAAGGGAACAAATACTAGAGGGGTTTCATCAGTAGAAGCGCCGAAAGTAACAAGTCAGTTAGACTTTCACATGAGGGCTCAGAGAAGAAGAGTTATAATGGTTTACAGGAAAGCCACTACTCACCTTCATCTCAAATGCCCTGCATATGATATCTGCGTCTCAGCTAAAAAATCAGAAGCAAAAATGCACACACACACTCAAAAGACAAAAAACAAAAACAAAAACAGTCAAGAGAAAAAAAAAGCCACATGTAACCCAGATGTTGGAAATATCAGAGAAAAACATGTAAAACTATCATTAATATGTTAAAGACTATGCATGAACAGATAGTGATTTTCAAGAACAGAGATGAAACAGTTAAGGAAGAGTCAATTTGAAAGGTTAAAAAAGAACATATTAAAAGAGAAGAATAACTTTGATGTATTCATCAGTGGACCTGAAAGAGCTAAGAAAATAATTGGTGAATTTAAAAATAGGTCAACATAAATTACCAAAATTGAAAAACAAAGAGAAATAACAGTCAAAGAAATAAGCAAAAAAGATAGAGCACTGAAGGACTATGGGGTAAAATTTTAATGACCTAACAAACTTGTATTTGGAATCCCAGAAGGACAGAAGAATTCTTAGAAAAAAAAGGATACACAGAACACGCAGAAAAAAATATTGAAGTGGAAATGGCTGAGAATTTTCAAAACAACAAAAACAAAAACAAAAGAAGAAGAAAAAAGAAGAATGCCAAGCATATAAATTCAAAGAGGTCAGGGAACCAAGCTGGATAACTAGCATAGAACACCCACAAACATACACGTCTACATATATCACAGAAGTATTCTTAGTTACAATTCAGTGATTATTTTATGCCCACAGAAGCTAAATCAGATACCACCTTTTCTATCCAGAGCATCTTGCTAAGGTCTTCTCATTCTTTAAAGCAGGAGAAGTGAGTACGTGGAGACTTCACTCTCATTCCTCTGTGTTTAGGCCTGAGGGTCACACATTTCTTCCCTTAGACCACTGGCTAGCAGTACTCACATAGACTTTCCAAAATGCAAGGGGGCTAGGAAATGTAGTCTTCCCAGTGTGCAGAAAGATACTGGGAATCCACTGGAAACATCGCCTGTAGATGCCTCTTAACTATCCAAAGGAAATTATAGAGTAGGCAGTTGGATGCAGAAATTCGGAGCAGGGTTGTGGTTAGGCTTAGAGATATAAAAGATATACAGATGTATAAATATTTATAAAGATATGGTAATTAAATGATTATCCAGGTAGTGAATGTAGACAGAAAGATGGGGCAAAGACATTGCCAGGTACCCTCTCCTTTAAAACTGAGAAAAGAGAAGTGGCAAATTATTCGGAACATCAGCTGAGAAATTGCCAGTAAGACAAGGAAAACTATGAGTCTGTGTGTTGCCCCAGAAACCAAGTGGATAAACAGCCTCAAATTGGAGAAAATACTTAATGGTAATAAATGCTGCTTGACTGTAATGTGAAGGCCAGATCCCAATGTATATTGACATGGGGGGCGCTGGCAGCAGCGATAAAAGGCAGATCAGTAATGTGGTTGGGAATAAGCCCGACAATAGTGGGTTCACGAGCAAAGGGCATGTAAAGAAGTGGGAGAGCAAACAGACAAATGAATCAGGTTGAAAAAGTCATCTAACAGTGCATGGAGTCTACTGTAAACACTAAAAAAAGATAGGTATTTGTATTAATAATAATATTTCAGGGTGTCATTTTCAAGGTTGGGGAGAAAGAGGGCAGTATCTGAAAAGAGATGCGAAGCATAGAATGCCTCATTATTGTTTTTTAAGGGAAAATTTTAAGCATGTATGTCCTGATAGGAACTGCCAGTAAAGAAGGAAAATTGGATTATTTGGAATGGAGATGGGAGAACTGTAATGAAAAATAAATTTGAATAATTAAAATAGGATAAGTGTAGTGCTCACTTTGAGTGGGTAGCCTTATGCAGGAACAACAACAAAAAAACACTCATAGGCCTGAAATGAAGCTTCTACTATCGGATGACTGACAACTAGTGATGTAGCTTTCCAATGAAATTATTTTTAACCTTAAATAAATTGGAAGTCTTGATTTTACAGCTTCATATGAAAACTACAGAGCAATGTGTTAATACATACACACACAGGCATGCACACACGAGAAAAAGTTTGGTATTGAAAGCAATAAGTAGTAATTTGCATAGTTTTAGTTGGATTATGCAAGACACATTGATTGCTATTTAATAAAGTAGACATAGTTGTAATTTATTTTCTATTTTTAAATTCTGTGGTATTATTCAGGGTGCCATGAAAATTGAAAGTTAGATAGTGCTTTGTCAAGAGAATTGACCAAACCTTATTTATGTGGAAGCAGCATACTTACAGAACATGACTTAAAGGACACATAGTACAGACATTCCCATGGTTCTGAATATTTGAAAAAAATTGGTTGGGTAAATGTAACTGTCTTCTATCAGGCATACATTGAGATTATTTCTCAAATGGAAGGTGAAAATTGGTTTATATAATAATATCTCTAATGGCCTCAAAACCATCTTAAATTAACATTTCTCCAGTTGTCATAATAATAATATCATTTTTCCCTAATGCTGAGTACAAGTTAGCTTCAACTTTCACACATTTCTACTTATATTATTTTTTTAAAAGGAAAGGAGAGAGGTATAGCCTTTATGTGTGAAAAAATATCTTTTTACAATTGTGTTCTGAAAAATAATATTAATTTTAAATTATTGAAAATCTGTGAGTAATAATAAAATATGTGTCATAACAAAGAGCAAGATTGCTAAAATACAAAGTGTGGTATAATACATTTGTATGTATATTATTAATTTAATGACAAATTTTATGACCTAGTTTCATGAATGCAATTAACATTTCTACTAAATCTCTTACTCTGAACTATTGGAAATAAGTAGGAGCCCATGAGAGCCAGCAGGGTACTATCTATTTTAAGTATGCCTTAATAGCAGGTTATGACGAGCTTTAAGCTATTTTCATTTATTTAGTGATTTATCAATTTTAAGAATAGTAAAGCTGTATCTAAGGTATTGCATAAAGTATACTCCATTTCTATTTTCTAGTAAATACTAGACAAGAGATAAAAATAATTCTTTTTTTCTCTTCTCTCTTAAATCTCTAAATTGAACTTAACTAGTAGAGGAGCATAGATTAAATGACCTTTTCTTCATAACTGAAAAATGATCATTTCATTTTAAATTTATTATTTTTTTTATGATAGAAGGTATATTTTGTCTTCTGCTGTAGTAGTATGGGGTAAGGGTAGAGATTCATATCATTTTTTTGTCTCATATGTTAAGTGAAAGTTTATACCTTAATTGAAAAGTTAAGAAAGAAATAGATGAGATTTTAAATCTTGGTTTTAAGTATTAAATAAGTTGAATACACTCAGGACAACTGAAATTGTCATGATTTTAAAACAAAGGAATTTGAATTAAATTTGACTGAAGTAAAAAAAAATATTTCCCAACCCTTTTTGTTCTTAATTCTATTTTAGTAGCTTTATGTCAATAATATTAAGTTAATGTTCAGGATTTTTGTAAACTGAATTCACACTGTCTTTTGGTGATAAACAAATCAATAATAATGTTACTTTTAATGACATGTTTGAAATGCTTAAAGATTTTATGTCTGTTTTTCACTTCTAAAATCTGAAAATAGGTATTTTTATACAAAATACAGTCAATTTATATTAAATAAATGTATGTAAATTTAAATCATTTTCATTAGTCATAAATTTACCAAAGTGCTTGCTTATTTTTTACCTAGTTACTAAGTGGTTCATATTTATTTTTCATAATTGAGAAAATAAATATGTCTTTTCCTATGGCAATAAACACCATACCATATCAGAAGGTAAGTTTAATTATTTATTTCAGGAAATATCTTGCAACCTCAGAAAACTAAATGATAGTTTATTTATATTTATGAAGGCTAATTAAGTAGACAAATGTTAATTCATTGGATGGTGAATCATTTCTCCTTCAATGGTTTACAATCATTTTAATACTTTGTACGTGAAAGCCAATTTTCAATTTTTCAAAAGTGATTGTGATCATGAAAAGCAAAATTGTTAAACAGTTTGATTTAGCTCCATCCAGAAACATGTATTCTATTCTTAACCTCAGCATTTTAAGAGATGAAGCAGATTCAGACACAGAAGATGCATTTAACCTTTTTCCTTAATTACTTTTTCAAATTTTATATTGTTCCCTAAAGTGTGATGTCAGGCATTTAGCTTTTCCCACCCAAGATTCTAATTTTCTGTATGTACGTGACCCTGGAGGGAGAATTTGTCTACCACTCAGAGCAGAGGGGCCAGATTCCCCGCCAGCCCCACTTCCACTGCCCGAGGACCGGATTCATTATTTTGCTCAGCTGGTCCATGTGTCCCAGAACCGCCCTCTTTCACATACACACCTGTATGTCAGGGTCACGGAATAAAGGGTGTGTAGGTGTTACAGTCTGTGAGCAAATGTGCCTGTGCCTAGCCTTACATGTGTTTTCTGCTCCCAGTCTTGGGAGAGTCACTAATTCCCACATTTTATCCAAGCCCGCGCCTCCCAAGTATTAACCCATTAGAGACTCTGATAATCGCCAAGTGAATTCCTTTTTGGTCTAAGGTGGCCTGCATTATTTAATGTTGTATTTTACTAGGTTACCAGTAAATGCCTTTTGGACTTGTATTTTTTTCCATATTTCCTATTTTATATCTAGGCATACATTTTATTTCATGCTGTTTTTATCTCTTTGGAGTTTTGCAGTCCAGAAAGAAAAAATTGTCTCAATTCTGCAAAGGGTTGCAGGGATATAGATCTATAGTTTAATTAAGTCATATAATTTTTGTTTGAGGTTTAATTACTTTGATATCCACCATTCTGGTTTCTATCACCTATATTAGCCTTGTCTGTTGAACTTCCTAAGACAGAATTAGATAACATGTCCTCCGCAGTTATGACACATTCTTCTTCGTGATGCATACGAACTTCATGTTGTTCTGTAGAGCAGTAGTTGCTTCTTTTTTATTACTATGCCATTTTTGATTGTATGACTACATTATCATTATATTACTGATTCTACTTTTGAAGAGTAATTCAGTTGTTTGTGGAAATATTTCGAATATAGCTGTTGTGAACAGTCCTGCACGGTTTTGTTTGTTTGTTTGTTTGTTTGTTTAAAGGTTTTATTTATTTATTTTTAGAGAGAGGGGAAGGGAGGGAGAAAGAGAGGGAGAAGCATCAATGTGTGGTTGCCTCTCACATGCCCCCGACTGGGGATCTGGTCCTTGACCCAGGCATGTGTCCTGACTGGGAATCAAACTGGCAACCCTGTGGTTTGCAGGCCAGTGCTCAGTCCACTGGGCCACACCAGCCAGGGCTGTTTGTTTGGGTTTTTATTGCTAAATATTTGCACTTATTTCCATAGATAGGTAGATAGCAAAAACCTATAAGATTTGTAGGTGTTTGGCATTCTTGTCAATACTTGGTATTATTAGTCCTTTAAAATTTTCTGGTTAATATCTCAGTGTAATTTTAATTTGCATTTTACTGATGAGCAAAGTGCTGATCAACTTTGATACCAACTATTTGCTGTTTAATAGTGAAGTGCCCATTTGGAGTTTTGATCCACTTTTAAATTAAGTTTTTTGTATTATAATTCTTGATTCACAGTTTTATTTATATGAGATAAAAATCCTTGGTTGAAAAGTAGCACAGATTTTTTTTCTCAGTCTACAGTTATCTTTCCAATTCTAATGATGGTATATTTTGAAATATATAAATCTTTAATTTATAAAACTTTTAATTTTTGATGCTTTTTGTGTTCTGTATAATAAATCTTTGCCTAACCCCCCTAAGCTTGTAGAGTTAGTTTCTTGTATTTCTCCTATTAGTTTTCTAAAACAAAATATGAGAAACTACCAAGTAGGGTCTTTCCTACAAATGGAGCTTGACCTTTTACAATAAAAAGCAATTTTCCTTATTAACAAACTAAAAAAGAAATATATATAACCATCTTATTCGTTAAAAACATTAAATGAAATTCCACATTCATTCCTGATTTTTAAAAAAGGAAGAAAAAACAGCTCTTATCAAAGTAGAAATGGAAGGGTATTTTTTAAATTTGGAGATAAAATCTACAGAAAACTTATAGCTGACATCACACGGAAAGGTAAAAAATGAATTATTGCTTCCTAAGGTCAGCAGCCAGGCAAGGGTGCCCGTGTTTTTTTACTTCTGTTCGACGTCGTACTGAGATTCTGGTCATTGCAACCTGACAATAAAAAGAAGGAAGTTATTCCGATTAGACGCAAGTGAGTAATATTGTTTTTATCGGTAGAGAATATAACTACCTATTAGAAAATCTGAGGACCTAAAAAAAGCTACTACATCTAATTAGTGAATTTAGCAAACTTAAATAATGTGAGAAAAATGTTCAATTATTAATTGTAGTTCTATTTACTAGCAATGAACAATCAGAAATTAAAATAAGTGAAGAAAATAGCATTTACAATAGCCCTGCAAAAGAAAACTACTTAGGGAAATCCAACAAAAGATGAATGAGGGTACACTTAGAATGATATAACAATTAAGAGAAATTAAATAAGACCGATATAAGTGGAGAAATATATCTTGTTTATTGGTCAAAAGACTCCATATTATTAAAATGTCAGTTCACAGATTGATCATGGATTTGACAAAATCCCAATCAAAGTCCCACCTGTTAACATACATTCAGCCTTTCGGCTCTGCTTATAGCTAGGTTTAAGGGTTTCTCATCATTTCCTTATGTCCTCATAGACTTGCAGAGCTGCAGCTTATTTCAAAATAACTTAGTTGACTATATTACAAATCAGTTACTGAAATGTCTTTGTATTTTAAATGGCCTAACCTGTGTATCATAAATGATCTAAGTACATTCGTTAATCACTCAATGACCAAGAAAAAAATTGTCACTTGACAACTTAAAATATATTGCCCTGTCACTCAAAAATGTCTGGGTTTGTGTTTGATTTAGATATACAAAAAGAGACCAAATACATGGAAATATGGGCAAGAAAACAGAAGAGTAAATGGAACAGCTATCCACCTCTTCCAGAAGAGCAATTCACTGACAGTCTTTCACATTTCCACATGCTAAAACATGGGAGACAAAGTCAAGTATAACAGGCTCTTTCATGGACATTGTGATGCTTTACAATGGATGGACTTGGTTAGGCTGGAGTTCCCTGGTAATCACTCGAACACTGACCTAGGTGTAGCAGTGAGGGGATTTGCGGGTCCGTTAAAGTCTCTAAACAGTTAACTTGAAATAAGGATCATATCTTCGGTGGGCCTGACTTCACTGATTGAACAGTCTTAATACGGGGCTGAGGCCTTTTCAGGGAGAGAAAAAGGCCACCCGTCTACACCCACGCCGGCCTTTCTTGTGAGGGCCCGTCCTGTCATGACCTTTCCTTCCTGATGATCTGCCCTTCACTTCTGACTTGCTTAGCTAGCCCCTCAATCCACAGTTGCAGAAGCCGGTTTCTTATAATAAACCCGCATATAGAATTATAATTTTATATATAAATATAGCCAATTATATTTATATAAAAGTAGCTTTGCTGGCTCTACCCTAGTTCAATACTGGCTGATACAGACATGAAGCCTTGATTAGCATAGGTACAAACTTTCATCATAAAATCTGGCAGGAGATAGCACATATAAATATTTTCATCTGATTGAGAGCAGAGAAGAATGTATCAAGGAATTTCAAAATCAGAGTGTAGTAGTCCTCCCTTATCCACCGAAGATATATTTCAAGACCCCAGGGGATGCCTGAAACCACAGACAGTAGTGAACCCTATACATACGGATTTTTCTATATGTACATTCCTATGATAAAGTTTAATTTATGAATTAGGCACTGTAAAAGATTCATAACATAAGTAATACAACAGAAACATTAATTTGAGAACTTTCACCTTTTCACTTAAAGCACTTTACGGCTTCTTGCTGGCATGTCCAAATTGCCGCCATTGCTACACTAGTGCTTTGGGGTCATCGTTAAGTAAAATAAGGGTGCCTTGAACACAAGCCCTGTGGTACCATGACAGTTGATTAGATAACAGAGATGGTTACTAACTACCTGGCGGGGAGATTGTACATGGAGATGCTGGAGAAATGGAGGATTCGCTTACTGAGTAGCATGGAGCAAGACGGCTTGAGATTCCACCACACTACTCAGAATGGCATGCGATTTAAAACTTATGAATTGTTTATTTCTGGAATTTTCTATTCAATATTTTTGGACCGTTGTTGACCGCAGGTCACAGATGACAAAAATTAAAACTGCAGATGAGGGAGGACTCCTGTACATCTAATTAGAAATCTCAACAACAGTGGCTGGGTTATGACTTATTTTAAGATTCAGTTTTTTTCTAAAGGTAATTCTAAGTCTCTACTGACATGACAAAATGGCTAATATGTGTGGTTCTGAAAAATCCTTGCTATCAAGTTACTTTCTTAGATGTCTTTTAACAAATGGTATCTGAGGAATGTGATTCTTTAGATTGAATCAAATCTCTGAGGTCCTTACTATATGCAAAGTTATGTAATAAATATTGTGAAGATATCAAAATATATTTGTAATCCAAAGTATGATATAAAGTGATTAAATCAATTTTCAATGAAATTGTTTTTTCTATTTTAAAACAGTTGTTATTACATGTATATATATATATGTATATATACATATATATACATATACACACACATCAGTATCCACTCATGAACACCTTCTCTCATGAATATGCTAACTACTGAAATCCCTATTACTTTCTATATCAAATATTGAATTAAGGTCTACACATAATAAATTTAATAAAGTATCTATAGAACTTAAATCAGCTAATTATACACTGCAAATATAACATTTCTAAAATCAGAAATATAATAAATTAAATCCAAGTCAATATATTTGGCAAAGTCTACTTAATATACTGAATAAAAAGTGACAGCATCTATAGCACAGTGATATAAACTTAAACCACACACTGAAAACATACAAACCTGTGAAGTGAACCAAATGGCCACGATAAAAAGCTAATGATTTCGAGAGCTTCTAACGGTATCACCAAAATGGACAAGGTATGATACACCAAAAAAACTCAGAATAAATTCAAAACTGTACATGATACAGCACCCAGGTAACTATGAAATGCCACAATACACCACAGTAGTAATTTATTTTTTAAAAACCCTAAAATTAGACTCTATAGAAACTATTATTTTGTCTAGAAACAAAACATAGAAAGAAGTAGGACTTCTAAGTGTCTGAGCATCTGTCCTAATCATAGCTGACATAGTTTTCTTTTATTTCATCGAACTATATATGACCTGATAAAACCTATGTTGAAATTATGACAACAAAAGAGTTGGGGACAGTCACCTATGTGATGTGATTTTAAGGCACCCAAATGGCTGTGCAAACCTAAGTATTCCCTTGCTCACCCCTGGTTAATTTTTTGAGCATTTTTATAATGTAAAATGGAAACAACACATAATAAGCTCACTTTTAAGAGCATAGTGAGCTTTTAACAAGAGCAAGAAAGGATAGTGAACTAATCTTGTTCCATTCCAAGGAGTACCTCCCATCATTTCACTAAATTTGAAGGTTGCTGGTTTTGTAAATTAAAAGGAGGTGTGATGGTTGATGTTTTAAGGAAGACAAATAAACAGGATTAGAACAGGAGGCAGAATAAATTTCAAAACATTGTACCACTTGAAGAATGCCCATAGGGAAATACAATGGAAACAAACTGGATAAGAGAGACTTTGTATATTTCCCATGCTCAGCAATCTACAAGGGCGGGAGTGAGTTCCTCAGTAAGTTTAGACTTTCCTCTCGCACAGACATACCATTGGAGATACCCAATCCGCAGAGGCGCATTTAAGGGCCGGCGCACCGGGCGTGCACCCTGGACCCCGACTTTGGAAGGCATGTATTTTTATTTTCTCTGTCTCTCTCTTTTTTTTAAGGGGGCCAATATTTTCTCCTGTGCCCGGTGCCTCACCTGACCTTAATCTGCCAATTCAGGGGAAAGGCGGAGAGTGAATTTTGCATTCGTACATGAGAGTTGAACAGTTTCCCAAATCTAATAGATAAATAATAAGTGTTTCATTTTATGTATTGTCTTTAAATACTAATCTTTCTTTCTACAACAATATTAATGTAACTTATGAAACAAATGAAAACCATCTACTTTTTTCTGGTAAAGTTTAAACAGTTTCTTGGCAAATAAAATATGCCATTTCTTAAATAAAAGGGCAGGTATGTTAACATAACTCAGATTTACTTGCACATATGTCTTAAGTCTTACTGGATGTTGGGATGAGATGACTTTTATGTCCATCAAACCCTGAAATTTTATGAGTTATGATTATATAGCTCACTTTTTCTTATGCAATTGAAAACGTGATATTTCACCAATAATCCTAATTAGGTAGTTCTGTTCTAATCATGTAGATTTCTATACCTAAGGCACAGTTGTAAATGAGAATAAATAATTTTAAGAGGCTTTATTTTGATCACGTTAATGAATGGCTGGTTGGGAGATTAAGTACTAGGGTCAGAAGTTTGCAGACTAATTGGAAGAAGTGATGAAAGACCAAGACCAGCACGTTAACATGGACTAAGATTTCATTACTATTTGCCGTTTATTAGCTCTGTACTTAGAACAAGTCTTACAGCAAAGGATTTTATGAGGGTTAAAGAAAACATTCTATATGCAATCACTTCCCCAAGTATAAAGTTTTATACAAATTTAAATATTTCTCCTCTTAAATATTGTGGTAATTTTTATTTATATTGATGTCCGAGGAATATGCATACAATTTAGATATCAACTTTGCACCTTTGTAGGTCTTGTCCTTTTTAATACGGCAGGGGGAGAAATGTGTTCTAGAAAAAACATGGTAGAGGACAAGGGGAAAAGAAAGTTCCCAGGCTTCTAGGCATCTAATGTTCTTGGCTACTTGCCGGTATGTACAGTGATGCATCTTCTAGCTTCACACCGTGTGCTATGTTTAGTCAGCACTAAGTGTGTGACTCAAATAAATTAACCATAAACCTGTATGAATAAATTCCAGTGAAAGAAATTCTAGAGGATGCAAACATTTGCTTAGTGATTAGTTTTGAGAAGTTATTGGAGAACATGGAGTAAATGATCATTCGAACACAAGAAAGTGTGCTTTTCTTAAACTGGTCTTCATTTTTTCAGTTTTCACCCCCTCACCATTTCCTGCCCAGCTCGGTTATCTTTTTCTTGATACATACCAATTAAAACTACAGAAATATTTCTCATGTAAAATAAGAATACATTGCCAAGCCAGCTGCCTGTGTAGACCAAGGCGCCCTGTCTCACTGGGGACACACCTAGAGACAAAGTGAAAGACACATGTCAGGATTACCCCACTTGGCAGGGGAGAGAGCTGACTGGTTCTGTCTGACCGTGTGCACGAGTCGGGGGCTGTGGTGGCTGCTCTGTTCTACAGCATGTGCGGCCTGCACAGTGGTAAAGTCGGCGCCAGGACCAGAGAACCCAGGGGCAGAGCAAGCAGCTGGTACTTGGGAGCTGGGCTGCTGTGCCAGGGGTGCTGAGGCTGTGGCGGGGGCACTGCCAGCCTGGGGCACCAGCACTACACCCGAGAGGACTGCATCCGGAAAAGGCAGGTTGCACCATGACAAGGAAGGCAGACATAACAAGGAAAATATAGAAAAACTTCAGGTTTGCACATGGTTGAATGGTAACTGCCAAATCATATTTGTTGAGCATAGTGTTGTGACTCATTAGATTCCGGTTGTAAGTGGGGAATGTGGAAACTATGATTTATTATGTCCCAAGTATGTGCCAGGCACACTACTGGACAAATTACTTCATTTATTTTTGCTATAACCCTTAGGACTTCATTACACCTATTTAAAAGAAGAAAAATTGAGGCACGGAAAAGCTACCTTTCAATTTGCACATAGCTAGCTCATGATAAAAATGGAATTTAATCTGAGACTTCCTGAGGTGTACCATGCTGTATTTGGCACATAGTTAATGTACGAATGCACAGCAAAATGACCAACATGAATGAGTAACAAATGGAGAAAAAGACATTTTAAAATACGGACATTTTAATGGAAATACTTTCAATAGAGACATAATTTGGAAATGTTTTCATTTATGTGTAATAACATTAAATCCCCCCAAGCCCCAGTGATGCAAGATGTTCCGTGTCGACCACATTTGTATCCATACGGCTTCCCACAGAGGCTGCCCCAGTCTGCATTCCCAGCAACAGTGCACTAGGTTTCTCTTTTCTCCACATCCTCGCCAGCACTTGTTTGTTGATTTATTACTTATAGCCATTCTGACAGGTGCGAGGTGATAATCTCATTGTGGTTTTAATTTCCATCTCTCTGATGGCTAGCGATGCTGAGCTTCTGTTCATATGTCTCTGGGCCCACTGTGAGTCCTCCTTGGAGAAGTGTCTGTTCAGGTCTTTTGCTCATTTTTTTTTTTAATTGGAATGCTTGTCTTCCTGGTGTTGAGTCATGTGAGTTCTTTATGTATTTTTGAGATTAAACCCTTATCCAACGTATCATTGGCAAATGTGTTCTCCTGTACAGTCGGTTCCCTTCTCATTTTGATGATGGTTTCTTTACCTCTGCAGAAGTTTTTAATCTGACGTAGCCCCATTTGTTTATTTTTCCTTTTATTTCCCTTGCTGTAGGAGATACATCAGTGAAAATATTACTGTGTAGGATATCTGAAGTATTACTGCCTATGTTTCCTGCTAGCACTTTTATAGTATTGTGATGTATGTCTTTTAACCATTTTGAGTTCATTCTGGTGTATGGTGTGAGTTGATGGTGTAGCTTCTTTTTATTTCTTCTTCTTTTTTTTTTTTTACATGTATCAGTCCAGTTCTCCCAGCACCATTTATTGAAGAGACTGTCTTTACTCCATTGCATGGTCATGCTTCCGTTGTCAAATATTAATTCACAATAAGAGACATGGGTTTATTTCTGGGCTCTCTATTCTGTTCCATTGATCTATGTGTCTGTTTTTATGCCAGTACTAGAATGTCTTGATTACAGTGGCCTTGTAGTATAGTTTTATATCAGTTATTATGATCCCTCCAACTTTGTTCTTCTTGCTCAAGATTGCCAAGGAGCTAAAAGACCTGTACTAAGAAAACTATAGAACACTGAAGAAATTGAGGAAGAAACAAATAAATGGAAGCATATACTGTGTTCATGGATTGGAAGAATTAGCATCATTAAAATGTCCATACTACCCAAAGCAATCTATAGAGTCAACACAATTCCTATTAAAATACCTATGGCATATTTCACAGGTCCAGAACAAATATTTCAAAAGTTTATGTAGAACTTCACTTTCACTGCTTCTCAACCCTTGCTGGGTGCCCGTGCAACACAAAGACACCACTGTTAACTGGCCTCGCAGAGGAATCACTTCTACGACTTTGAACCTACTCTTGCTTTCTAATGTCAGAGTAGAAAGTTTTCATTAATACCAAAATTTTGGGAATTCACCTAAATCAGTGGTTAACGTTGTGGGAAAATAATTTCACTTCACCATTTGCAAGAGTGTAACTGATAAAGACACCTTATTCTAAGTCTATGTATCTATTTTTTTTTTCAGTAAGTTATATGTTAAAGTTTCTTTACTTTTAAAAATTTAGTTGCATATTTCCTGTGATAGTAGTATACCTGTAAAAGATATACAGATTACTTGGAGAATTTTAACATGCAAAAGATTTTAACATGAAAAGATACCCTTTCCATCAAAATTCATGGAAAATACATATCTCAAATAAAACATAGTAGATTATAAATATAATTAAGATTTATAATATGGCAATGAATATTGAATTTTTAAGCCTGAAGTGTTTTCTGCCCAATGGACTTAGTTCTTATTGAGGACAGTCATAAATAACTTTAAAATACTCCAATGTGATAAGAAGAAACTGTAAATTAGGTCATTGTGGAATTATAGTTCCCTTGCTTAATGATTGTAGAAAATTGCCTGGCAATGGAAGAAAGAGAAAGAGGGCGGCGTGGTGAATGCCAGCTAATTAAACCGATAATTGCTTCTTGTTGTGTACCCAGATAATGCGCCCCTGATAATTTTAAATGAAGTCTTGAAGCAGCCTTCTTGAATGAACTGCTATGCTGGTTAAAGCTCCACTACATACAGTTCTCCCTGTGCTGAAAGGGTGCCCTACTTCTTAGGGTTGCTCGCATGGCTCCATTAAAAAAAAAAAAATCAATGGCATAGAAGACTTCTCATATTGAAATGTTTATGTTAGATAATATCTTTGTCTTGCTGGGTTTTTTTTTTCCTTAAAACATATTCAAGTCATGCAATATGTATACATTTGAGGATGAATTTCTCTAACAGTAGAGATGCCACACTCATGTAATTTTCAGGGAAGATTTAGGAAAACCCCTTTGAATGAACCCTAACATATTTTATATACCTGACTGCATATTATTAAAAATTAGCCCTAATTGGTGTGTCTCAGTGTGTTGAGTGTCATCCTACAAACAGATGGGTCACCAATTCGATTCTTGGTCAGGGCAAATGCCTGAGTTGTGGGCCAGGTCCCCGGTTGGGGGCGTGCGAGAGGCAACCGATTGATGTTTCTCTCACACATTGATGTTTATTGCTCTCTACTTCTCCTTCTCTTCCCCTCTCTCTAAAGGTCAATAAATAAAATCTTTAAACAATAAATATATAAAAGCAGCAAGATATTAGGACTTTCATTAAATAAACATCTTTAATTTAACTTCTTTATCCTACAAGATCATTATACTATTTCTGAGCCTAACTCATTCAACAATTCTGGTTTAGATATAGTACATGCATGTCTTCAGAAAGATAAATTCAAAGTCTTACAAAGTTTTATTATTTAATATTTATATTTTTATGATAAAGTTTCTAGTGACCTCATTTCTCTACACTAGTTTTCTACAATAACCAAATTATTTATAACACAAACAATATTACCATGTTCCTTTTTTATTTTTAATATAGGAGAGAGACAAGGAATGACAGAGTCTTATGTGATTTATAGGATATTATAAAGTGCAATACTCAGCTTCTTTTTAGATTTTACAATGGATGATACACCTACACTGTTATCTGCTTGGTTAGCACCTCATGACTTTGATGACTTAATAGTTCGTATTTGGCCACCTGCCAAGAGTGAACTCTTAAAATATAAGTTTTGGCATTCATACTCATCAAGTTTTAGTTATTTGCAAGCTTTTTAAAGATAATTTTTACATGGGATAAAGTGAGATGTTTTAATCATGCATTTATTTGCATATATTATTCCCTTCTTCAAATATTTTATCCAAAATTAATACACCCCTAGGTATCAGGGGTTGCTCAACTAAGGATGACCCCCTAGTCAGGACTCTAATTTGGTTTACAACCATGAGTTGTTACTTCAGAATATATCACTCATTTGTATAATAAGCATATTTAAATGTCCTATGTGTTCCAGCACCAATAAATATCCAGACACTCTAATTGTGAATATTTCTAAACTATCCATATTTTTCTTTCTTCTCTATGTAAAATCTTTTGAAAATCCACATGTATTTAGTTTGTATCTGTAAGTAAATTATACATTATTTTCATGGAGACTTTTCTGGAAAAGCATGTCGGGGGCAGAGTTGACAGCAGCTTTCTTTCGTACGTTAGTTAGCAAACAGAGCTTCATGACTGTAGATGGGGGTTGAATGGTTTGGGACCAAACTGTTTACATGGATGGATAAGTTCATGTTATTCCATGTTTTATGCAGCCAGTTGTAGACAATTACCCCAAAATGGAATTTTTAAAGGGGAAAGACACTATGAACTATAATATTTTATATATTACATCTAAATTACTTAGCTTTCAATTGCAAACATTTGAGAATATGATATTAAAAAGAACAAACAATTTTAGGAGGGTAAGGGATACTAGGTGATTTAACAATGTCCTTGATGTCAAATTAGAATAAAAACATTGTGGACCCCTGTCTCACTATGAGGGTTGATGTGTTATTCTGGTACTGATGTTACCTTTTCATACACATGGGCATCTTCTCAGTTCATCCTACAAACATCATAATGCTTTTAACACACAAAATAATCTTCCCTGTCACAGCTACTTGGCCTATAATACAATGCCATACCCTACCAGTCCACTCTGCCCCAATGCTAAATTGGCCAAATAAACTTAGTTTCCTTCTATCCACTAGTTGTTTGATAAGTTTTCGAGTTTATGGAACCAACTGCTATAATACGAATCTTCCACTGCACCTGTTAGAGAGAAAAAATGCACAAGCACACACATGCATAGACATTGCTTCAGGCTGCATGTTAGTAGAAATCAGTTAGACATAAAGTCGACATAAGTTTTCATGTTTTGTATGTCTTTACATTTTTCTTACCAGATTATACAAAAAAACTTATGATACTGAAGAGATGATAGAGATATAAAACATTTCCATTCAATATGTTATTTTCATGTAAACATTGCATAAAAGCTTTGTAGTTTCTGTTTTATTATAAACTCTCTTTATGACGAAAGTTTTTGTATTATAATATCTCAATTATGTTTACATGAGACCACTATTGTTAAATGTTTTTGGAGGCCTCTTGTCAATGTTTACTTTGAAAAAAATGCTGAAGCATTTTATAAGGCAGGGTGAGTGCTTTAAACAAGCAAAAGAGCTCTCTATAATTGTTAATTTCTTGGAAATCTTGGAAAATTATAGTTGATAAATAGTTAATGTGTTTTTAGTTTAATTCTTGTATTTAGAGGTGAGAAAGATTGTAATTTTATAAAGTGATTTGTTTAACTATGATATAAACAAGACCTTATTTTTCCTAGCTTAATTATATAATGTCAAAATTTTATATTCCTCCATAAATATGCAAATTTTCCCATTTTATGATAATGCTTCACTAGTATAATCTGCCTACAGGTGACATAGGCCTGTAAGTGCTGTGTGCTGAGGACAGGACTGAAGACACAGAAGGTTTAGAATAACCCACTTTCCTAGCAGAGCCAACTATGATTCGATTCTAGAAGAGTAAGTCTTGCTCACCGAATCCCTCTGCGAAGGAGATTCCTGAAACCTATTTTTAACGTGAGCAATTTTCCTGAAAACTCGTGCGAAATATGTTAACAATTATGTTGTCATAAAATTTTCAATTTTTAAAAATATACAATGAATTGTAGTCTTTGGAACTGACATACACGCAAGTCATAAAGTGGAATTTCAGAGAGAAATACACTCTAATATGCTTGAGTTCACAGAAATTCCAGTGAAAGACAATTTGACCATAAATACTTCTATTTGTTCTGTCTTTATAAAAATTTCTGATATAAAACCATCTGTTTGAAACTTGTAAAAATAGTCTGTCAGTGCATGGAATTCTAAGCCTCATAAATTACTGGAATACTGAAAGTCGGGGGTGTTGTGGTGACATAGATGATTCGCGATGGCGAATGGTACTGCAGAAACACAAAGCCTGCCTGTTGTGTGTCAGTAATTGTGTGTCATTAGCGTTTTACACACATGTCATGCTACCCTCTCATTTCAGTGCTAATTTATACAATAATCGTTCTGGATTATATCAGAATGCTTAAGATAACCAACTGACACAATTATTGCTCCGCTGACAACACAAAGTTTCAATATAATGAAGTACTAAGTTACTGTCAGGAGAAATAGAAAGACACTATATCTGAGAAAATAAATTTTACCTAACATGTTTTTAGGTTAAATATTTTCACATCAACAATACAACACATAGTAGACAAATGATATAATATCAAATGACTCAAGGGTTATAACTCACTATTTTAAAAAGTTAAATTTCAATATATGTGAGAAACAGCAAAGGTTTCAAATATCATCTAAAAACCAAAGTGTTTAGCAAATTCTTTTAAAGTTAGAAGTGAATATATATATATATATAACTCACCCACGTAGATGTCAGATATTTGACTGTCTTAACTTTAAAACAGTATAAGATCATAGACATTGTTAATTAAAATTATAAGATGTTCAAACACCAGTCATCAGGGCAAAAGTTTATCCATATTACTTCAGAGGATGAACATTGTTTCCTCGGTCACATACTGTCATCCTTTACTGAGGGGCCAGGTAGCCTAGTGGTGTCCTACGTGGACAGTGGGTTGAATCCTGGTTCTCTCAAATTTTTGTTATGTGCTCTTGGTTAATCACCATCTTTCTGTTCTTCATTTGCTAAATGGAGATTCAATGCTGGGCTATTAGATCAATCAAGTAAGTTAATATAAAGGTAATTATTAAGTTTACTGCTAGTCTTTGCACAAACATATAAAAAATATTTTTCTACTGGCATAATATTAAAGTTTCTCCTCTTAGATTTTCCTGAGCCTTATTCCTAATTACTACTTACATTCTTCACCTACTGGGGAAATTGTGTGTATTTGCAAATATTTCAAACATAATAAAGCCAAAAATTTGACAGCGCATGTATCTCTTATGTAAGGTGAAATACAACTATTAAATCTTCTTAATTTGCAAAAGCATAAACATATATTTAATTCAGTTAGAAACAAAAACACCAGTTATAACATACATGGGTTATAGTTGTAAAGACAAAGAACATTAATTGAGTAACTTTAAATTAAATAACAATCCCAAATGTATGTATTTTAAAAAGGCATATATCTATAAAATATTAAAAAGTAATGAAGTGTTTGAAAATAAGAAATCAACAGAATAGTAGCAAATACAAAACAAAAAAATCAACATAAAATTGTGTCTGAGTAAGTAAAAGTTAATACTATAAACACTAAATGATCTAAATGTAGTATTTTATGATTACAATATATATCTTGCACTATATATCACAGTGGTAATAAGTTATGCTGAAAATAAAGCAGTGGAAACTATACAAAAATTTT
The DNA here is from genome assembly GCA_004026545.1 of Mormoops blainvillei. Taxonomy (NCBI): domain Eukaryota; kingdom Metazoa; phylum Chordata; class Mammalia; order Chiroptera; family Mormoopidae; genus Mormoops; species Mormoops blainvillei. The sequence continues at coordinate 2,019 of PVJD01013057.1, read as the reverse complement.
AAAAAGTAGGTTTAAAAGGTCACACATTTTTAATGGTCTTCCCACTAAAACTCCCAATGGTCAGTGTCAATGCGATTTCCTTTATTTTTGCTTACTTACATGAATTTATAAATTTCCTTACCATGAATAGCAGAGAGTGACATCTTGGTTACGAGTATATGCCTTGGCATCTACCTTCCTATGTTCAAAACATTGGCCTTCAGATACATTTGTTTAATGTTGGGAAAGATAATACACTTGTGTGAGCCTCTGTTTCCTCAGCTCCAAAGTAGGGATGATAGCAGTACCTGTTTCAAGTTCTGATGTCAAGATGAAATGAGTTTGTACATGTATAATACTTAGAACATGTATTAACTTGGTCCTTAGTAAGAGCTCAACTTCTGTTAACTCTTATCATTAAAAAATGAGTAAAAGGTGATAATAAAATTTCTTGTATTTTGTTAGGCATGACAGGTGATAAAATCGCCAGACACTAGAAAATTTTCAATTTAAACTTTTTTCCATTTTATTTTATAAAATATGAGTGTTCTGAGTTTTCTGATACCTCCTGTATTAGAAGCATTGCCAATATGCTACCTAGCAGACATAACATGAAAGACAAAGGAATTATTTTTCCAGAATTGATACCCTGTAACTTACACAGTTTGTTATATCTATTATTATTTTGTGCTGTCAAATTTTATTTATTTCATGTTAGGTATCCATAATTCAGTGTTATTTTTATTATATCTTGATTCAAAATATTGAATATAAATAAATAATATTATAAATATGATTGTGTGATTATCTCTTGCAATTGCAATGCCATCACATTATAGATAATTAAAATATTATTTTTAAAGGAAGCTTTACTAACACTCAAGATTTTATTAATCCTTTCTTACTTCCACAGAATAATAATGAACTAAAATAGTTTCTTTTCTACTGTCTCTTTCTCCTTTAATTCCTTAACTCATACCGCTTGGATCTCAGGTGGAATTTTTTTTTCAGGTATTCTTATTCAAGTTCTGTAAGGAAATACCTACTGCAGTAGTTTCTTGGGCTATCCTTTCCAGTATTCCTTATCTATTTTCCATATATTTGGAGTTTCTTAGATAGCCCTCTTCAGCAATGGAATGAAGCATATTTTAAAACAAAAAATAAACACACACTTACAGAAATTATTATGACATCTGTTGCATACGATATTACTGCCTGAAAAGCATGAGAATCCAAATCACTCTGAAGTTTGTTTGCATAAAAATAGTTAGTGTAATCCATATGGTCAAACAGAATTATTTCGTGTCATCTGTAACCTATTAACATACTTCATTTATCTCTATGCTATATAAGCTTATAAAGGGGTCATAACTTGTGTTCCATAATCCAGGACAAATAAGGTAGAAAAAATAATTACAAAATAATGATGAGTGGAGCAGTAGTTTTCTAAGTGATACAAAATTTCCTGTGAGGAGAAAAAAGGATGAACATTAGATCCATTAGAAACTGATCAATAATTTGTTCTCAGTAATGTGCTGCTAAAATCTACTTATTCCTGACCACTTATTCAGGCTTTTTCCCCCCACAACAAAGCAGTAATAGTTGGAGAGTATATTCTGTCAAGTCCGGTATTGGTGACGTGTTATTTCTCCTATAACCACTTTTCAATTTAGTGAAATAAGCTGTACTTTTGTACCAAGGCCAGATAATTTGGGGTTTGACTCTCAACCCCACTACTTAGAGTTTGACACCTTCATCTACTTAATCTCACTAACACACAGGTTTGACATCTTCAAAATGTGGAGTGAAAAAAACGACACCTTACTGCTGCGTGCCAATGCTAAAATGAAATGCCCTCTCTAAAATGCTTGGCATTTACTGGTTGCTCAGTAAATGTTAGTTCCTTCAGTTTCCTTTTACCTGCTTCTTCTACATCTACTTGGCCAAAGGAAACAGTTGTTTGATGTTCTCTGCAACATCTTTCTTTTTTCTTTTTTGTTTTATTAATTTGCTTATATTTATCTTTTTCTTTAGCCAATA
>PVJD01013056.1:0-36281 GCA_004026545.1 Mormoops blainvillei | reverse complement strand
CCTTCTTAACTTTCTGATCCTTATTCATCCCTCAAGTCTCCTCTCAAGTGGCACCTCTTCCAGGAAGCCCTTGGCATTTGAATCACCTTCCCTCTCACCAGACACCTCTCTTCTCTGTGTTCACCTCTAATTATTGACTTTACACTGGGTGGGAATTGTAGATATCTCTCTTCCCCGCCGGAGTCTGAGCCTAAAATGATTTCTTGTTCATAATAAACATAGTAAACACTGAGTATTTGTTGAGTGACGTAAGTCTTATATTCTTCCCACTATATCATGATTCTTCTTTTATCAACAAACATTCACTAGTTAATAATAGTTTTGAAAGAGTAGCAACAAATTTCACCGAAGATCAGCCAATCACACCATACCGAACTATTAAGCTAAACATAAACACTGGTCACTGTATCACTGCACGCACGCACGCGCGCACACACACACACACACCCCCCTTTCAAGAGTCTGATCATTTCCCCCCACAGTGCATCCATCTTGGTGTTTTTGGTCTTAAAGAGAGCAAACCTGGATTATCAAAGGATCACTCTAGACATGGTTAACCCAGTGAGAAGGGACTGAGGTTTGGCATGTAAAGGAGTTCAGATTCAAAGCTCTCGTATTCCAAAAGCTCAAGGTGAGACTCCTTGAGGAGTTTCAAGCATGCATGTCGTTCTCTGTGTACTGAATGTCAGCGCCAGTTCCTGACCACTCAGAGTGATCCTGGGGAAAGGCTACCGTAGAAGAGAAAAAGCGCGCACGTTCACTGCATCCTTGCTTCCCCCCACACCAAGCAGACACCTGTGCTCAGTTCTGTGTACAGACACACGTGTGCCCAGCAGAATCTGACAGGTGGAGCCACATCTCCACTACGCCCTTGGCTCCCAGCCACCACCCAGTCCCTAGGGGAAGCAGGTGATCCTACCTCCACCCAGGCATCTCTAGTAACCAAGGCTAACCTCCCCAGTGGCTCTCCCCGAGGAACTCCGGGTGTATGTCAGGTTTTCCCTCTGGTCTGTATAAAGCAGACAACACTTAGGAAAACATAAACACAGGCGTAGAAACACACAAACACACACTTGTGTGTACTCGTGTCTGACTCTGACTGCTTGGGGAAAAGGGCCACCCGGTTTCTTGCAATTTGCCCATAAATGATAGTTTTGTGGTTCAGGCCTCCCAGCTCCTCCCCCCCAGGAAACTCAGAGAATGTTAACCACAGCAGTGCACGCCGAGCACAAAAATTCTATAAAGCAGTAACCGGATTCGGCATGCACTGGGTCTCAACTCTTTCCAGAATCTTAAATTCAATTCTGGAGATATTAAAAAGGACCTTAAACATTCTATCTATGTCCAAGCCTCACTCATTTTGCCAAAGGCATATCAGAGTCTTTTTATTAAAAAATGGTAAATGTGCTTAGCCCCAAAGCAGGTCATATGGATCTTTTTGGAATAATTTTGCCCCAGGGTGGTCTAGTCTATAAATTAGTATGTGGAATTACCATTTTCCAACACATATGTACCTTCCTGTATAAGTCTTAAATAGCAGCACCATTTCCACAAGCAACTTTTACAAAAAGCATTAAAATATGTTATCTTATCTGTACCCCTAAGTCCAAACAAGTGTGACTTCATTCAACTCCAAATCCATCATCTATACTTTGGGCAGTGTTTCTGTCCTAAAAAGAAATCTAGTTATTTTGCTCACAATATTTGGACACTTCCTTATAGCCTCCAAGGTCAAGGGCAAGTTTTTAGTCTGGTTTCACCTTGGGGCATCAGCCCACCACATGAGCAACACCTCCACCCTTAACTTATCTGTCCATGTGCCACTCAGTGGTCTCTCCCTGTTCCCATGGTATCCCATGCCCTTCCTGCCTCCATGCCATTGAACTTGAAAGTCCCTCAACCCCTTCTCTCTATCCCAGTCCCCTCTCGATCTAGCAAACTCCTCCCCCTGGGCCATGATTCTCCCTCATCTGTCTCCGTCCAACTTTCCCAGGCAGTTGGTCTCCCTGCAATCTCACAATACGCTGTATATATTTCTCTTAGAACATTCAGCACACTGTATTATAAATATTACTCTGTCATTGTTGCCCTTATTATGGGCATATTCTTGTTTGTTTTTTTAATCCCCAGAATTTCGTTGTAAACTTAATGACTAGATGAAAATACAATAAAATAGTGAGGGAAATACCATCAACCCCCATTTTCTGTGTGTGGAAACTGAAGCATCTGTAAATGGAGTGACTTAATGAAGTGTAGTTGGAAAATGGCAAGTCAAGAGGAAGTCTAGAGGAAGGCAGATAAGAGAAGAAAAGACAGAGGGAACAAATGGACAGGAACTGACACTAAATAGCTATTCTGTGTAAGACACAATGTTAAGCACTTTAATATCTCATTCTCTTATTTATTCCTTAGAGCCATTTGGTGAGAGAAATATGCATTTTTTTTTTCAGAAAAGGAACTGATACTCAGAGAGGTTAAGTAACTTGTTCAATTACACAACTAGTAAGTGCATCTAAGGTTTAAACTCAAGATTGATTCCAAAGCCAACTTTATTCCACTACAATGTAACCCCAATAAGAAACATGGGCTTCCAGACTCACACTTGCCCATGGACACAAGCCAGAAACACCTTCCCCACCAGAGCCACCCTCCACCCCATCACCTTGCCAGTCATGGAGCTTCGTCACATTCTGGCTTCTGACTTTCCACTAATGACTGCTCCTCACAACTGTGCTATTCTCGGCAACTTATTTAACTTATCTGTGTCTTAATTTCCTCATCATAAAATGAGGAAACAATAGTACCAAAACTAGTATCGATAATAGATTAGGGAGGATTAAATAAATGGATGCAGGTACAGCGCTTACAACAGTGTCTGGTACATGGTATTGCTCAATAAATGTCAGACACCATTATCATTCACTTGCCTCCCAAGGTTGAAAAAACAGTCTAAAGCAATCAAATATAATATAGTATGTTACTTTAGCAACATAAGATATACCAGATTTTTAAAAAGTAGTTTTAAAATAACTAAGGATGAGGAATCGTATCTCATCAGTTACTACCAGTAGGTCCGCAGCATTTGCAGACTGAAAGCCTGTGGTTTCAACTATTCACGAGTTACCATGAATCTATGTCCCATAGAAATTGTAGTTAAATCACATAGAGTAGAGACAGGTATGAGTCCTTGGCTAATGAGTCCTTGGCCAACCACCCAGCAACAGCATGTCAATCTCTTTTTTTTTTGCTGGTGTTTATAAATAAGTGACTTCATTTAACCCTCTGAACAACCTTGTGAGGCAGGTACAACCATTCCCATTCTACAGACACACTGAGGAAAATGAGAAATATGCTATGGTGATAGCTACAGGCTTGGGGACAGCAAAGGTCTCGGGATGTACCCCGAACATGTCCTGGCACGGTAGACCTGAAACAAGCCTAGAATCCATTCTATAAAGAATCAAAGACTGAAACTGAAAAACCACATCCCTTACTTCTAACACTCCAACGACTACTCTAAAACTAGCAGTGGTAAAGAATCTAATGAGCCACAGCTCAGTGTCCCTCCCAGGGGGCGGGTGGTGGAGGTACTGACCTGACTGAGCAACTTGGCTTGGCTGAAACCCAGCCCGGGCCCTCAGCCTCACAGCCTTGCATTTGAATCCACTGATTCAGCCAGTGGTCATGAGTAATGACAGCACAAAACACATCTTTCCAATCGGAAGCTGATGGTGTCAGTTCCATCAAGGCCAGCAGTAAAATGATGCTTCTGCAAAGGCCAAAGGGAAAGCAAAGACTTTCTTTCTCCCTCTAATTCAGAATGCAGACTTGTGGAATTGTTCATTACACCCTCCCCTCTGAAATACTCACTTCTTGATGCCTTTTAGAAAGAGGACTTATCTAGGAATAAATAAACCAAATCTAGTTTGACTAGTAGTTGTGCAGTGTCTAGAAAGTAAGACATTAGGAAGTGCTTTTATTTTGGCCTTTCATCTCTGGAATTACTATGAGGATGATGCATATGAAGTGTGCTTGTGGTGGAAAGCGCTTCGCGTATGTCACGAAATCACTGCAATCACCTGAGGGTTATTGCAACACATTTCAGCAAAGACTTCATTTCAGAAGAGTGATTCATTCATTCATTTGTTCATTTAATTCATTAAAAATCGTTTACTAAGTTCCCACTGAGTGCCAGGCAATGTAGATGCTGAATTTAACTAGGCAGCCCAAGCCCTTGGGGGACCAATCCTTCCCCAAACTGGTCTTCTCATCTCCGTGGTATTCCAAACACTCAAGCTGCTCTCGCCTCTCTCCTGTCTCCACCTTTCCTCCCCTCCCCGCCCCTGCCCCCGCCCCGAGTTCTGAACCATTCAAGAGTATGCTTCTCCCACATTCTGCAAAAGTCTTAGCACACAGCCAAGTCTCCAGTGGGCACTAAGGAAAAATAGCATGTTCAATGATTTAAGAGTTGAGTATTTAGTGACACGAATGGCTTTATTACAATAACCTGCTTTCACTATATTTCTGTCAAGCTTGCTTCCCAAAAGTTGCCTGAAAGCAGTTCTCTCCTCCCAACAATCTGAGGGGGCTCTAGATTAATAGTTAACAGAGGAGTGGAGACAAGTCTCAATGATCTACTGACCATGTGTTTCACATGAGGGCAGTCAGCTGGGGAGATCCTTAGAAAATCATGAGGCGACACTGAGAGCTTGAAGTAACAGGAAGTAGAAACATTTTCTGACACTTGATTCATCTGGATATGGTAATTCTCTACCAAACTTCTATTTGGGCAGATGTTAATAGCAAATAACCCAGAATCACAGATTTTTAAGACTGGAAGGAATCATCTAGTCCAATTCCCTCACTTTATAGATTAAAAAAAAACAAGGCTTAGGGAGAGGATATGATGAAACCCAGATCGCACAGCTCGTCTCTGAGGTAGTAGATGCTGAGCTACCTGCCTCCCCATGCAGGGCCCATTCCTCTCCCCAGGGCTTCCAGGAGCCAGGTGTGTGCCTGCAGGCGGCCCCTGCAGCATGCCCTGCCATGGTCCCGCAAGTACACTGCCCTTCTAGCTGCTCTCATTGCTTTTTTCTTGCATGACTCTGCCTTGCTTAAAGCAAAAAGACAGCTCTTGGGAGCTCTCAAGACCCCTGTGCAAATGAAGAATGCCTCTGAATGGCAGGTCTGCTTTTATTCTGTGAAATGGGATTATTTTCTGTCCTTTTCTTCTGAAGATCAATGAGCTGCTACCCATCAAGTTCTCTGAAGAAAACTTAGAATAGGGGTCCAACTGAGTATTTGCATTCAAAATTAATTCCTACTAATGTTAAACCCAAGAATTAGATCTCAGCATTTTATAGAGTGACAATGCTTTTGATCTTTCTACATCTAAACTTTTTTTTTTCTAAATAGCATACACACATGCATTCAATGCAAGTAACAATAACGCTTGACACTTGGTCTTCATAGTGACTCTGGTAGGGGATGGTAGAGTTGGGCAACTATCCCCTATTTACAGAAGAGAACATTGGTTCAGGGAAGCTATCAGTCTGCCCAAAGTCAAACAGGTAATAAAATGCAATGCTGTAACAATGCCCTTGTCTACGGCTCTCTCTTCCTTACTGTGCAATTTAGCTTTAGAATTTTCTGCTCAAATTTTGCACATCAACAGCACCGAAGAGCAACCTTTTCTGCTGCATTTGAGACGTTTAAGACACTTGAGTCACTGAGAAAGGAGAGCATCTTGAGCGTGCAACTTCAGCAGCAGCCCTATAGCAGGTTCTTCTCCTCAGGAAACTGAATGACACGGGTGAATTATGGGGGGAGCCCTGGGGTTCATAAACAGGATTAACCTTACGATGATTTAAATTATTCATAATTCTCCCCATTCTTTCAAAAAACAATCTGAGATAGCCCTTGGCTTTGACAATAATTCAATCAAAAATAATTAATTTGTTCATTTTTTGAAATAATTACTCACGGATGCAGAGAAAAAGACTTGGAAGGCTATATTTCAAGTATAGATGTCCTACTGATTATTAGCAGTATATTATTAATGCTAATGTGGTTTTTGTGTTTTTTTTGCAATGAATAGGTATAGCTTTGGAAATAACAAACAACAATGATCTCACTTATAAGTGGAATCTATAAAGAGCTGAATTCATAGAAAGAGAGAGCAGAATGGTGATTGCCAGAGGTTAGGGGTGGGGAAAATGGGGCGATGTTGGTCAAAGGGTACGAACGTCCAGTTATGAGATGAATAAGTTCTGAGGATCTAATAACGCACAGCATGGTGGCTATAGTTAACAACACTGAACTGTATACTTGAAAGTTGCTAAGAGAGTTCATCTTAAATGTTCCCACTACAAAAAAAAAAAAAAAAAGGTAGCGTTCGCTCTCTATATATGTGTATATATATATTGCTACGAAGGTGTACATCTTGTGTACACCTTAGACTTACACAATGTTATAAGTCAGTTATATGTCAATAGAGCTGGTGGGGGGGAGGTGGAGGGAGTAGGGAGACAAGAAAACAAACAATAAAGATTATTTTTATTTTTAAAACATTTTCTTCGTTCTGAAAAATGGGAAAAGAGGTTTTCTCCACAGGGGTTTGGGAGCTCTATTACTGTGAACCAAGTAAAGGGAACATGCAAAGTACTCTACTCCCCAGGCCAGATCCTTTGCCTTGCCTCTTCTGTCTCAGTGCTCTCAGCTCCGGTATGCCAGGCCACCAGTTTTGCACAAAGATTTTGGGGAAAGAAAAGAATATATATATTCCTTTATATGTATATTGCAACCAAATTCAACGTACAAAATCAAATTTTCAAAAGCCCTTAAATCAATTTTCAAGCTTGCTGGCATCAATCGAAACCCTCACCCCCAACCCCAGGAGCACCTGTCAGTCTTCATTGCTCTCAGAGGCTCTTCTGTGAAAAAGTCTGGGAAGCCCTAAGGCAAACAGCACCAGCCGATCTCCCACCCCCTTTTAGGGAGAGCAAGCAACCCTGTTAATAAAACCACTTTTACTGTTAGTTTTTTTAAAAAGTCAAATTTCCCTTCATCTAGTAGATGTTTGAAAATTCTTTCTAAAACAGGTGACAACACACATATTACCAGGGAAATCCAAAAGCCCCAGGAGCAGGGCTCACCCCACCTCCCTTGCCCGGAGGCGAGAACTGTCTGGCCTGGCACCCTGGGTTCTGAGGGCCACCTCTGGGCTGCCTCGCATTTCTGCAGGACGGCAGACTGCTCAGCACAAGGTGCTAATTCAGTCATTCCACAAATGTTTATTGAGTGAAGCCTGAGAAAGGCCTCTTAGGGGACAGTGGGATCATTCACGAGCCAACGGTCAGGGCTAACGGATCAGAGGTGGACAATCAATCTTTCATTAGACCTCAAACCACCTCTAGAATAAAGCAAACAGGGCCCCTGCCGCACCCACTCACTAGCAGTTGGGCGGGATCAGGCAGGCGTTCTGGAACAGGAGAGCTGCTGGAGAGAGGCTGAGGCAGTCACTGATTGCCACCAAAACCACCGAAACTCCTGCACCATAAATGATGTAACACCTCTAAATGCACTGAACAGTGTCTGGTACTTAGTGAGAATTCAACAGTGATTTCTGCCATTACTATTCCAGCTTGTCCTTACACAAGGAGCATCAAAAAGGTGGAAAGAACACAGGTTTTAGATTCAGACAGAACGCATTTAATCCCAGCTATGTCACTTACTAGCCATGTGACTAAGGGACCTGACCTTTCTGAGCCTCAGTTTCACATTGTAAAACGGGATAAAGGAGACCTGGCCAGGGGGCTCAATTGGTTGGATGTCATCCTGTACCCCAAAGAGTTTATAGGTTCCATCCCCGGTCCCCAGTTGGGACGCATACAAGAGGCCACTGATCAATGTTTCTCTCACAAATTCTCTCTCTCTCTCTCTTTCTCTCTCTCTCTCTAATTAATGAACATATCCTTAGGTGAGGATTTAAAAAAAGAAAAAGAGAAACACTTTAAATGGGGTAAAGGTCCATATCCCATCCCTCGTGAGGGTTTGTGAGAATTAAGAACACATTATAGACAAAGACAAGTGTCTGGTCCATAAGTACCCAATAAAAGATAGTAAATATTGCCACTGGTTTGCATCACTCCTCCCCGACACCTCTTGAACGGTCCTGGAATCTGATTTTACCTGGAAGCCACACTAAAGCAGAAGAACTGCATGGGGAGCGGGGAGGGGAGGGAATGCTGAAGAACTTCCACAGAAACCCATCCAAGTCCTCTATTCCTTTCGACCAGCCTCATCTGCTTGGCAGCTCCATCCAACTGACAGCTGGGGTCACTGTTCCCTAGTTGGGAATGGCTGCCAAGAAGGGGACAGGAAGCTGGACAGCAGTTTGAATCCATTCCACCTTCCAGTGTTTGTCTGTCTGGCTGTCTGTCTGAAACCCCACTGGGCTTCCTCCGCACATCCCTGCCAGGCTGTGTGGGTCCGGAGGCTGACAGCATGATTCATAGTCTGTTCTTATCTAGGCTTCCATCTCAGCCCAGAGCCCAAAGCCCTGGAGGGAGCCCGCTGGTCACAAACCAACACTAAATGAAAATAAGGACTTTTTTTCAAGACAAGAGGTTTATAAAGGGAGGAGGGAGAGGGAGGAGGCAGGGTGGGTGCAGAGAGAAAGGCCCACTTCCGATAAGCTGGTGGAGCCCCATGACTTAGCCGCTGAAGCAGTTGGCTTTCCACCTTAAAAGATGATAAATACCATTCATGCAATATATAACTCACCGTGGGACAGGACTGGGTGTAGGAACAGAATTTCAAAACAAACCTGTTTATTTTCCAAGTAGAAATCATCAGCCCCCAGATTCCCTCCCCAACACCCCACCTGTAGATAGGTCCTGATGTCTTGCCTTACTTCACCTGCGCAATCTGGGGGCAATTACCCTGCAGCCAGTTCCCGTCGGCAGCCTGTCCCAACCCCGGGCTCAGTCCTCAAAAGCCCCAGAAAACAGGACCGCCCAGCAGAACCCCCACCTACCCAGGCTCCTCAACTTCCTGGGCACTTGGCCCTCTGGGCAGCGCAGCTGGCTCTTAAGTAGATGGGAAACTGAGGACAGGAGTTTGCTGGCTGCCAAAACGCAGTTCACGTTTTAGAATTCAGAAGACTCCCTCAGTGAGTAGAGAAGAAAACCGAGACCCAGAGAGGGAGAGAAAGTTGCCCGAGGTTACACAGCGAGTAGGCAAAATGTCGGGACTAGAACCCCGGCGCGCTTCGGTTCGCAGACGGGCAGGGAGCGCGTCTCGCCGCCTTCCTCATCCTCTTACCCACGGACCTGAGTCAGGTGGTGGACACCCCGCAACCCCGGGCGCGCCACGTTACCTTCCTCGAGGCTGGGCGCCGCGAGCCTCCCCTCCGCCGGCGGGGCGCTGGCGGCTCTGCCCGGCTCGCTCCCCGACCCGGCGATCCAGGTGCAGCCCGGCAGCTGTCAGCTCAGGGCTGCGTGTGCAGGCTCCTCCCGCGGGCGGCGGGCGGCGGGCGGCGGGCGCAGTGCTGGGGCCGTTCTGGGGCTGCGAGCCAATAGCGCGGAGCCTGCTCCCCGGCCCGCCCCTACCCGCCCTCGCCGCCCGCGGGCTCCAGCCCCTTGCTTGCCTTTCGCACACCCTCTCCCGCCCCGTCGGTTTCTTTCTCCTCCTTGGCCCTCCCTTGGTCCTCGCGTCCCAGACATCTCAAGCGTACCTTGTCCGGAAGCATCTTTTTAATTGCGCAAAGAATGCAGTGCTGTTATTTATTATTATTATTTTTTAACACTGTGCGTCAGGGGTCATTGGAACCCAAGAGCGTCGAGCTCAATAGCCGATCCGCCCCTTGGGGGTCAACCACCCAGCAGGGAAAGGCGCGCCGAGTGGCGTGGAGCCTCGTGACCCAAACAAGATGCTTTCACCGCTCGGTGCATCAATTTCCTCACGAGTAAAGTAGGTAGAAACACCTCACAGGTTGAGAGGATTGATTAAAATGAGGTCATCCTTTCAAAGTATCTAATAAAATAACACCTGGGTAAACGGGAGCACAAGGTGTACTGCCTGAGCCACCCAATGGGTGTACAAGGAGGACTGGCACAATGCTGGAAGGTGCAGGCTGGTGAGGAGACGGGCATGCTTATAAATACAATATTGTACCACAGCCAATTTTCAAAAATTACTGGTGATTGGGCCAGCCCAGGCAAACTTCCGAAACTGGTGAACCTTAAGGCCTTCCCCTTCGTCATCTCCCCAGTTCCCACTGTTCATCTAAATGAGAGCAGCGCAGGCCTGCCTTGGGTTCTTCCAAAGATCTTCCTTCTCCCAAATTTAGAAAGGCAGAATCCCAAACCCATCATTCAGTGCTGGATGCAGGAGTTCTAACCTGCCTTAGGAATCCTCGCACTGCGTTCATGTGCGTGTTCTAGTTTTCACCCAAACTTCTGGAGTCAACTTTGTCCCTGTTCCAGGTGAGCACTCGGTGTACAAAAAAAGGATTTAGACACTCGCCTTGCCTTTGAAGAGACAAATTTGTAAATTACTTCCCTTTAGGGTAATAACTGCTATACTAGGTGTACAAAATGTTATGGAGTCACACATTGGGAAAGGAGGGCAATAAAAGCTTAAGTAAAGTGTGACCAAGGTGAGTCTTCAGGGAGAGTTATAACTTAGGTCAGGTGGAAGCAGGAGAGAATAGTGGGTGCAGAGAGACAAGGAAGACATGCACATGCCTGTCATATGTAGTGGCTGGTGCACAAGTTATGTGACAGGCAGGCAGAGATGAAGCTAAGGAGATAGATAGAGGAGGGGTGGCATGTCTGCCTTGCTTAGGGAAGCTGCTGTATCCTGTTGGTGATGGCTGCTGGGAAAAGATTTAAAGCAAACGAGTGGCATGGCCTCATTTGTTTGGGTACCTCCCTTTTGGTGTTGATTGTGCCTTCTTTGGTTATCTCCTCCTGTACCTCTCCAGCCTGGAGGACAGGTACTAGGTCTCGCTCACCTGTGTGTACCTTGCATCACCTTTTACAGGGCTTTGAAGGAGCTCAGTGCTTGCTACTCCCAGCGTCACCCCTCCCCAGGAAACAAACAGAAACTCCTACCTGCTAGGGAGGGGCTAAGGATTCTCACCTCAAGCTCTGAGGCAGGCAGGTGGGAGAGAAGTTTTGAGAGAGGATCTTGTTGGGGCCCCTCAACTCACCCAAAGAGGTTGTGTGGCTCAGAGGTTAAAAGCTAGAGCTCTAACATCAAATGGACAAGTTTCAAACACTGGCCCCACCACTTTCTAACAGGATCTTACAGTTACTTCTCTGTGCTGTACAGTTTGCTTATTTGTTAGAGATGCTAATGCTCCCCTCTAAGTCTACTGTGAAAGTTAAAATGAGAAAGTGCATGTGTTTAGCAGAGTGCCTTGTACGTATGAGTACTGAATGTCTTAGTTAACATGATTGTATCAAGTCAGCAGTGGCTTGTTCCTCTTAACCTATAGTAGGTTGCTACTCTTCAAAATGCTTTGTGTATAACTGTGAAGTACCTAAATTTCACAGAATTCTTGGTTGATCAAAGAGAAAGACAAGGGGGTAGGAATAGTGCAATGCAGTTATTAAATGTACAGGCTAGCATGCATGTCCCAAATCCCCAGTGAACTACACAGTGACTTTGCACAAGTCACTTAAACTCTTTAAGCCTCTGTACCTGTCCCATAAATAGATATAGTGCCCTGACCAGTGTGGCTCAGTTGATTGGGCATCATCCCGCGAAGTCAAAGGTCTCTGGTTTGATTCCTGGTCAGGGTACATGCCTAGGTTGTGGGTTCCCAGTCAGGACACATACAAGGTGCACATACAAGAGGCAACCAATCCATATTTCTCTGTCACATCATAGTTTCTATCTCTTTTCTTCTCCCTCCTCTTCCCTTTTCTCTAAAAATAAATAAATAAATTTTAAAAATAGAAATACAATAGTAACAGTACCTGCCCTATGTAAGGGAGATGCTGTAACACACCTAGCACATTGCATGACTCAAGGTAAGATCTCAATAAATAATAGTATAATAGTTGTTATAAGAGAGGTCTTATAGTTTTTGGAAAGAAAAGAGTAATCTAACAGTAATGCATTGGGAGGAGAAAGTGAAATTCTTGGAGGTGGGGAGGGAAACTAAACCTAAATGTAAAGGCTGGTGCTGGATCTGTGAAAACTGAATGAGACGGGAGAAGTGAGCTCAGAAACATGCAGGTGGAAGATGGGCCTGAAGGAATTTTCTAGTGGAAGTGGGTTATTCAAATTTGGAACCCCTGCCTGAACATAGATAAAATTCTTGCAACTCTATGGAACGGAAATGAAAAGAAGTGCTGTTTGCAGGGCTGGGGATGACTGCTCTCTCTTCTCCAAATGACTTATACTTTCACAGGCACTCAATAAATGCTTATTAAATTGCATTGGCAGGCAGGTCTCTCATAGTAGATGTGTTATAAAGAGCAGCTTTCTTGCCACTACAAAAGAGTAAAAATGAAAAGAAAAAAATTCTTCCTGGTGAAGACATCACTTTGTCTTGAAGTAATGTGGATTTATAACTTCTTACCCACCAAAAATTGGAGCTATTGCTGAAATGTTGTACAGTTACATCTAGTGTGGTCATGTGGTTAGATGACTTATAGCAGTAGGTATCAAATGTACAGCATTTAGAACAAAATTCAGTCATGGTACTGAGTCACCAAAGCAAGAGTCTGGTTTTCTAAATAATTTGCAGATACTGAATATCTTTTAAATTTTGGAAGTACAAGATTTTGGCCTTGAATCAAGCTGTGTTCACCATCTCTCCACAGTCTTTAATAATGCCTTGCATTTCTACAGGGCTTTGTTTCAAAGCTCTTTCACTTTGATTATCTTGTTTGATCTTCGCATCAACCCTAGGATGTAGGAAGGACAGCTATTAGTACCTGCATTTTACAGATGAAGACAGGAGGAACTTGAAAGGAACAGGCCCTAAGCCTAGACCAAATGGCACACTAGCGACAAAGTCAAGGTTGGAACCCAAGTATCTGCTATACCAGAAAGATTGTTGATATTTGTGAAGATCATTATTTATAACCTTTATGAGTGTATATGTACATGTTTTCATACAGAGTTCCTTTCAAAAAGTAAGGAAAACCCTTTGCATTGGTCATCTTCCTCAGATATGTATGTAATCACCATTACCTATGACTTCAGCACCTTTTACCTGGCTGTTATCAACATGCATCCCAACATTAATCATTCTGGTTTTTAAAATCTCTGGGTTTATTCTATCAGTGTTTTAGAACAAATTTTCTTATTTTAGTATTTAAAGAAAGCACAAATGTTACTTCAAAAAAAAATGTTATAGGGGACACTTAGAACAGTCAAATACAAAGAGACAGAAAGTATAGAGTAGTGTTTACCAGGGGCTGGAAACAGTGGGTATTGGGAAGTCGTTGGGTACAGAGTTTCCTTGTGGGATTTTGAAAAAGCTCTGGAGATGGATGATGGTGATGGTTGCAGAACAACGTGAATGCATGAACTGCTGCAGAGCCGTACATTTAAAAATGGTTTAAATGGTAAATTGTATGTTATGTATATTTTACTACAATAAAAAGTAGAACAGTACCTTGTTTTTTTAATATGAGATTCCCTTTAATAGAAGAAGGCTAGTTTTGGGGGGTTTGTTTGTTTTTCTCTGTTTTTATTTTTTTAATTCACCTTACCTAAGAGCCCTTTACACTTGCTGTAGAAAAGAAGGTAGTGGTCTGTAGGGAGCTCTACTAATCTTTTATTAAAAATGCAAAATGGGGTTTAGGTTAGTGTGATAAGGTGAGATACTAGTAGGTTATTATAGCTACTATTAATTGAGTGCTTCCTACCTTCCAGGTATTGACTAAATGCTTTTACCTATCATTTCATGTAATCCTCTGAGCAGCTGAGTGGTAACAGATGAGAAACTGAGTCATATGAAGGTTAAGTTACTTGCTCAGAGTTACACAGCCAAACCTTGCCGATGGCTATCGAAACTCTGGGCCTAACTTTCCTAGGGGGTAGTAGAATCTCCCTTTAAGCTTCAGTCAGTGGTCTCGGTTATGCATTTGGACTAAGGCAGGGTAATTTCCTCAAGTATTCCTTAGAACACTACTTCCTGTCTGCTATAATTATTGTCACCTTCTCTTTAACAGAATCATTGTGTCCTGTGGGACCAGGCCTGTGCTGACCAAAATGATAGCCACTAGCTACATGTGACTGTTGAGTGCTAGAAATACGACTAGTCTGGATTGAGATATACCATAAGTGTAAAACACCCACCAAAAAAAAAAGTAAAATATCTCATTAATAATTCTGTATTGATTATTCTCTGAAAAGATAATGTTTTAGACACATCAAATTAAATAAAATATAATATCAAAATTAACTTCATCTGTCTCTTTTTACTTTCGGGTGTGTGGTTACTAGAAATTTTTTAATTAAAAAAAATAAATTAAATACATGCCTCTCATTATATTTCTGTTGGACAAGGCTGTTCACAGTTGTCTGAGTCATTTGCTGTACCTCAGTTTTCCCCCTTGGGAGTAGGGAATTAACCTTTGTTTCCTGATGACTCAGTTGGAAGGTCTCCCTTCACCTCATTCCTACCATTGTGCCATGTCCATAGAAGGCCTTTTGAGTTATTACATACAGGATAGGAGAGACATATTGAAATATATGACATACCTTTGTGTTCATTACTCTACTTTAGAAGTCAAAGCACAATAATTATGAAGTGTTGTCATTACTACTGAACTGGCATTTTTATTCCCTATTCTTTTTCAAGTACAGAGGAATCTTGACCATACACATTAAGAATGCAATGCCTGGTAACAATGAAACATAATCTTGTTCCATCCTTTGTTTATTCAGTTACTCATTCATTCGTTCATGTATTCATTTCATATTACAAATATTTATTGAGTGACTATCATGGGCATGGTATATTGCTATGAGGAATTCGAAGATGAACCAGGTTAGTGTCTGCTACTGATTCTCTTTCAAAAATATAGTAGCTTATTTCCTTGCTTTTTACACTGAACATCACAGGCAGCACAATATCATTAAAAAGCCCCAAACTGGGGCAATAAAATCTAGTCCTGGTTTTTTGAGTTATATGAAATGGGCATATTTCTTCAAATCCAAATCTCAGGGTTTTCATCCATAGAATTGGAAGGGATAAAAATATTCACTTTGCCTATTGTGAAAATAATATAAGATAATGGAAATAATAATCTGTACATTACTATTTCTTACTTATTATAAGGCACTGCATTAGAAACCAGATTTGGCTTCCCTTCTCGACCTTACAAATCACATACTGTGTGGCATTAACCTCTCAGGTTTCAGTGCCCTTATCTCTAAAATGAAGGTTAGGCTGCATACTGTCCAAATAGTTTCCAGCTCAAAATCCCAGGTTTTAAGAGTATAATTGTAAAGTAATCATTTTCTGAATATCAGCATTTAAGCTTCCCAGGGCCATAATTATCAGGGCAATTCTTTAGCCATAGGTCTTATAGGATTTAAATGTATGAAATACAAGAGTGTCCCTGGAAACTGTTCTTATTCGTCTGCAGAAAAATCTCTGCAACCACTTATTTTACTGTGTTTTGTCCTCTGCAACTATTTCAGCTAGCTATTGGTGAGTAGCAAACTACTCCAAAACATAGTGATTATTTCCAGTCAAGATGGAGGTGTAGGTAAACATGGCTCCCCTCCTCACACAATCATATCAAAACTAAAACTAAAATATAGAACAACCATCACTCAGAACTGTCAGAAGTCAAGTTGAATAGAAGTCTGGCAACTACAGAATTAAAGAAACCACATCCATCCAGATTGGTAGAGGGTGCGGAATCGCAGAATGGGCTGGTCCCACATCCATATGTGGAGGGATATCTCAGAAGCGAGGAGTCCTAGCACCACACCAAGCCCCCCAGCCCAGGATTCCAGTACCAGGAAGATAAGCCCCAATACCTTCTGGCTATAAACACCGGCAAGGATTGAGTTACTGCAAGAAAGTTATGGAGTCCCAAGCGGTTCCTCTTAAAGAACCCACACATGGACTTGTTCAGACTCACTCCCTCTGAGCTCCAGCACTGGGATAGCAGCTTGAAAGTCACCACTGGCACACAGGGAGGAACTAAAGTGGCTGGCATAAGGAGAGAACTGAGGAGGACTGGTTTCTCCCAGACAGAAAGGCGGGCAGAGGCCCTTGTCCCTTTTCTGAACCCTCCCCCTACAGAGCCACAGAACTGGCAGGCTGGTGCTATATCTGAAACTTCATCAACCTGGCTAATGCTGTTTTCCTTTTAAGTATATTTTATTGATTATGATATTAGAGTTGTCCCATTTTTTCTCTCTCCTTTATCCCCCTCTGCCCTGTTCCTGCCTTCCCATCAGCATCCCCCCCAACTCAGTTTGTGTCCTTGGGTCATACATATAAGTTCTTTGGCTTCTCCATTTCCTATACTATTCTTAACATCCCTCTGTCTGTTTTGTACTTACCACTTGTGTTTCTTATTCCCTGTACCTTTTCCTCCATTCTCTCCCAGTCCCCCTCCCCGCTGATAACCCTCCATGTGATCTCCATTTCTGTGATTCTGTTCCTGTTCTAGTTGTTTGCTTAGTTTGTTTTTGCTTTTGTTTTTTAGGTTCAGTCGTTGATAGTTGTGAGTTTGTTGTCATTTTACTGTTCATAGTTTTGATCTTCTTTTTCTGACATAACTCTCTTTAACGTTTCACATAATAAGGGATTGATGACAATGAACTCCTTTAACTTGACCTTATCTGGGAAGCACTTTATCTGCCCTTCCATTCTAAATGATGGCTTTGCTGGAGAGAGTAATCTTGGATGTAGGTCCTTGCCTTTCATGACTTTGAATACTTCTTTCCAGCTCCTTCTTGCTTGGAAGGTTTCTTTTGAGAAATCAGCTGATAGTCTGATGGAAACTCCTTGGTAGATAACTGTCTCCTTTTCTCTTGCTGCTTTTAAGATTCTCTCCTTCCCTTTAATCTTGGGTAATATAGTTATGATGTGCATTGGTGTGCACTTCCTTGGGTCCAACTTCTTTGGGACTCTCCGAGCTTCCTGAACTTCCTGAAAGTCTAGTTCCTTTGCCAGACTGGGGAAATTCTCCTTCATTATTTTTTTAATAAGCTTTCAAAGTCTTGCTTTTCCTCTTCTCTTTCTGGTACCCTTATGATTTCAATGTTGGAACTTTTAAAGTTTTCCCAGAGGTTCCTAAGCCTCTCCTTATGTTTTTGAACTCTTGTTTTTTCATTCTGTTCTGGTTGAATGTTTATTTCTTCCTTCTGGTCCAAATTGTTGATCTGAGTCCCAGTTTCCTTCCCTTCGCTGTTGGTTCCCTGTATATTTTTATTTATTTCACTTTGCATAGCCTTCATTTTTCCTCCATTTTGTGACCATACTCAACCATTTCTTTGAGCATCCCGATTACCAGTGCTTTGAATTCTGCATCTAATAGGGTGGTTATGTCCTTGTCACTTAGTCTTTTTCTGGAGTTTTAATCTGTTCTTTCATTTGGGCCATATTTCTTTTTCTCGGCACACCTGTTACGTTGTAAGGGGCAGAGACTTAGGTACTCATGGTGGGGCAGGGGGTGCAACCCACATCGCTGCCTTATTGCACTATATGTGGTGGAGGGGTCAAAGAGCGAACAATGCTGCTTGCTCAGCTCTCGCCCCAGTTTCAGTCACTTTCCTCACTACCCACAAGTGAATTGGGCTCTTCTGGTGCTGATTCATAGGTGGGTAGGTTTGTGCATGATCTGGACCCTGTGGGTCCCTCCAACAGACTCTCCTGTGAGACGGGGAATTTCTTCCATGCCGCACCATCCACAGGTTTTTACAGCCAGAGATTTTGAGGCTTTAGTTTCCCACGCTGGAAGCCTGTATTGCACAGTCTGTCTCTCTCCCTCATTGTTTCTCCCAGCTTATCCACACTCAATTGTGTGACTGCCCAGTCCACCAGCTGCTGCCCTGCCTGCCTGATCCATCACCTTGCCGCATATCCTTTCCACCCCAGCTGCCCATTTCTGCAGCTCCTACCAGTATGGATGATTGTTTCTTTAACTCCTTCTTTGTTACACTTCCATACAGTTTGATTTTTCTGGCAGTTCTGGTTGTTCTTTGTTTTTAAATTTGTTGTTGTCCTTCTTTTGGTTGTGTGAGGAAGCAAAGTGTATCTACCTATGCCTCCATCTCGGCCAGAAGGCCTACCTGACTGATACTATTTGCTCCACCCTGCAGATCTGTAGGGACTCTGTCCCACCCAATTTATGAGCACACCAGTGTTGCTTTTCTATATGAATGGCTGATCTTGGCTCATGCTTCACAACTTCCTAAATCCTCTCAAATAAGCAAGAACTGGCCTTAGTATGGCCTACCCCTGTACTCTTGCTAAGGGGTCCTAGGTTTGGCACTAGCAGCAACCAGCCTAGATTCACAGCATGGCTTTGCCTGGGAATCTCCAAGCCCAGCACAAGTAGCAGCCATCTCAGATAGCTTTATAGCTCAGGTAAAGTGGCCCTAGGCACAACACAGGTGTGGGCTGACCTTGGCCTGTACGACTCAGGAAATCCCAGAGCCTGCGTACCCAGTGAACAGCTACAGAACATGTCAGAGCTCCACCACCTGGCCCCTGCACAGCTGATCCTCTACAGTGGGAGAAGGTTGGTGGTCAGTGGTCATAGCCAGTCATTGCAGCTGACAGCAATAAATCCCTTCCATTGACTTGCCAACAACAATCAAGGCTTGACCACAAGAGGAGGGTGTGCTCAACCCACATGGCAGAAGCACCTCGAGTACCCAGCTTAGGTGATATGGGAGGCTGTGCATCTGGACCCTACCAGATACCTACTACATTAGGCCACACTACCAAGACAGGGAGTCATAGCAGTTCTACCTAATACATAAAAACAAACACAGGAAAGCTCCCAAAATGAGGAGACAAAGAAACATGGCCCAAATGAAAGAACACATCAAAGCTCCAGAAAAAGAACTAAACAAAAAATAGATGCGCGATATATCAGATGAAGAGTTCAAAACATTGGCTAACATGCACAAGGAACTTAGTGAGGATCTCAACAGCATAAAAAAGATACAGTCAGAAATGAAGTATACACTAATGAAATAAAGAATAATTTATAGGGAAACAACAGTAGACTGTATGAAACCAAGAATCAAATCAACGATTTGGAACATAAAGAAGGAAAAAACAACCAATCAGATCAAGAAGAAACTAGAATTCAAAAGAATGAGGATAGGGTGAGCAGCCTCTGGGACAACTTCAAGGGGTCCAGTATTCACATCATATGACAGCCAGAAGGAGAAAAGAGAGCGTAAGAAATTTGAAATATATTTGAAAAAATAATGAAAGAAAACTTTCCTATTTTGGTGAAGGAAATACACATGCAAGTCCAGGAAGCACAGATAGTCCCCAACAAGATGGATGCAAAGAGATCCACTCCAACACACATAAATAAAATGCCAAACATAAAGATAAAGAGGGAATCTTAAAAGCAGCAAGAGAAAAGCAGTTAGTTACCTACAGGGCAGTTCCCACAAGACTGTCAGCTGGTTTCTCAAAAGAAACTTTGTGAACAATGGAAGGAGATGGCCACAGAGAGTAGATCCCGGAAAGTCTCGAACAGGCTGCCTACCATCTGACAGGGTCAACATCTGACTTCCCTAGAGGTGGATCCAGGAAGAAAAATTAGTGGTAAATATCAGAGACTACCGAGATGAAATCCACTGTGGTCTTCATGATTTGCAACATTTTCTTTTCTACATAGCTTTTTAACATTCATTTCTTGTCTGTCAATATGGTGCATATTAAGTCACTAAGCTTTCTACTATAGTTTATTTCTCTCCTTTCTTATGATAGTTTTAATCTCTTTACAGCCTTGTTAATACTGGTTCATTTGCTGTTGATATGGGATTCCAGAGGGAGTTATTTTTGCAGTACTGGGTTTGTTTCCCGGACTTTGTGGTTTTGCTCAGGCAGCCAAATAATGGGAAGACAAAGAAACAACCCCCAACTGAAAGGAAGGGAGGAATCCCCAGAAAGACTACTAAATGAAATAGAGGCAAGTAAAATATCAGATACTGAGTTCAAACAATGGTTATAAGGAAGCTCAATGAACTCAATGAGCTCAGTGAGAATTACAAAAAACTACAGGGAAACTACGAGGAACTTACTGCAAACTATATCAGCATGAAAGGGACATAGAAGCTATCAAGAAGAACCAAGAGGAAATGAAGAATACAATTTCTGAATTGAAGAACACAGTAGAAGGAATCAAAAGCAGGCTAGATGAAGCAGAGGATCAAATCAGCAAGCTGGAGGACATGGTAGGAAAAAGCTCCCAGAAAGAGCAAGAAAATGAAAAAAGGCCCAAAAAGAACAAAGAAGGGTTGAGGGAAATGCAGAACACATGAAACATAAGAATATCCATATAATAGGAATACCAGAAGGAGAAGAAGAGGAGCAAGGGATAGAAAACCTGTTTGAAAAGGTAATGACAGAAAACTTCCCTAATTAGAGGAGAGAAAGAGTCATATAAGTCCAGGAAGCACAGAGGGTCCCAATCAAGAAGAACCCAAAGAGTCCCACTCCAAGATACATCATAATTAAAATAGCAGGTACCAAAGACAAAGAGAGAATCTTAAAGGCAGCAAGGGAGAAAGAGGAAGCAACACACAAGGGAGTCCCAATAAGGCTAGCAGCTGACTTCTCCACAGAAACACTAAAGCCAGAAGGGAATGACAAAAAATATTCTGAGTAATGAAAAGCAAAGGCCTGCAACCAAGACTAGTCTACCCAGCAAGGCTCTCAATTAAAATGGAAGGTGAGATAAGGAATTTCTCAGACAAAAGAAGGCTAAAAGAATATACCTCTACCAAACCAGCATTGCAAATATGCTAAAGGGCCTGCTTTAAGAAGATGAAGAAAAAGGGTGACAAAGAGAGGAACACATGTGCCAAGGGAAAAAATGAATAAGTACCTATCAATAATAACTCTAAATGTAAATGAATTAAATGCTCCAAACAAAAGACATAGTGTAGCTGAATAGATAAGAAAACACAACACTCACGTATGCCGCATATAAGAGACTCGCCTGGGAACTAAAGACCTACGCAGGCTGAAAGTAAAGGGTTGGAAAAAATATATTCCAAGCAAATGGATAGGAAAAAAATAGCCAGGGTAGCAATACTTACATCAGACAAAGTAGATTTCAAAACAAAGGCCATGAAAAGAGACACAGAAGGACACTTCATAATACTCAAAGGAAGAATCCATCAAGAAGACATAAACGTTGTAAACCTATGTGCACCCAAAATAGGAGCACCCAAATATATAAGGAAAATCCTGGAGGACTTCAAGAAAGATAGAGACAGCAACACACTTACAGCAGGGGATTTTAATACCCCACTATCAACAATGGACAGATCATCCAAACATAATATCAATAAAGATATTGTGGAACTGAACGACACATTAGATCAAATGGACTTAACTGATATATAGAGAACCTTTCATCCCAAAGAAGCAAACCACATATTCTTTTCAAATGTACATGGCACATTTTCAAAGACAGACCACATGATAGGACACAAAACAAGCCTCAACAAATTTAAGAAAACTGAAATCATATCGAGCATTTTCTCAGACCACAAGGGTTTAAAATTGAAACCAACTTCAAGGAAAAGACTAAAAAACATTCAAACTCATGGAGAATGAAGAGCATGCTATTAAACAATGAATGTGTCAATAAAGAGATCAAAGAAGAAATCAAAAAGTTTCTGGAAACAAATGAAAATGAATATACAACAGTCCAAAACCTATGGGACACAGTGAAAGTAGTCCTGAGAGAGAAGTTCATAGTAATACAGGCCTCCTGTAAAAGATAGAAACATTTCAGATAAATAGCCTAACACAACATCTACAAGAACCAGAGAAACAGCAACAAACAAAGCCCAGAGTGAGCAGAAGGAAGGAAATAATCAAGATGAGAGCGGAACTGAATGACATAGACACTAAAAGAACAATTCAAAGGATCGATAAATCCAGGAGCTGATTCTTTGAAACGATAAATAAAATCAACAAGCCTTTAAGTTGATTCATCAAGAAAAAAAGGGAGAGGATGCAAATAAATAAAATCAGAAATGAAAGAAGAGAAATTACAACTGATACCACAGAAATACAAAGGATTGTAAGAAATTACTACAAACAACTATATGCCAAGAAATTTGATAACCTGAGTGAAATGGGCAAATTTCTGGAAAAATATAATCTTCCCAAACTGAATCAAGATAAGCAGAAAACCTGAACAGACTGGTAACAGCTGGTGAAACTGAAGCAGTAATCAAAAAACTCCAGGCACACAAAAGCCCTGGACCAGATGGTTTCACAGGAGAATTTTACAAAACATTTCAGGAAGAGCTAACCCCTGTTCTTCTCTTACTATTCCAAAAAATCCAAGAAGAGGGAAGACTCCCAAACTCTTTTTATGAGGCCAGCATCATCCTAATCCCAAAACCAGATAAAGACGCAACAAAGAAAGAAAACTACAGGCCAATATCGATGATGAACATAGACGCTAAAATCCTCAACAAAATATTGGCAAACCACATCCAGCAACACATTAAAAAGATCATCCACCATGATCAAGTGGGATTCATCCCAGGGATGCGAGGATGGTAAATATTCGCAAATCAATAAACGTAATACATTGCATAAACAAAAGGATAAACAAAAATCACATGATCATCACATGATCAATAGATGTAGAAAAGGCATTTGATAAGATACAGCAACCATTTATGATAAAAACACTCAGCAAGTGGGAATAAGGGGGGCATACCTCAACATAATAAAGGCTATATATTTGAAATCTACATCCAATATTATACTCAATGGGCAAAAACTAAAAGCTTTCCCACTAAGATCAGGAAGAAGACAAGGATGCCCACTTTCACAACTTCTATTCAACATAGTATTAGAAGTCCTAGCCATAGACATAAGACCAGAAAAAGAAATAAAAGGTAAAATTGGAAGGGAAGAATTAAAACTGTCATTGTTTGCAGATGACATGACAGTGTGCATAGAAACCCTATAGACTCCACCAAAAAACTACTCGACCTAATAAGTGAATTTGGCAAAACAGCTGGATACAAAGTTAATATTCAGAAACTGATGGCATTTTTGCACACCAACAATGAAATATCAGAAGAAGAAATCAGGGTGAAAAATCCCATTTACTATACCAACAAGAAAAATAAAGTACCTAGGAATAAACCTAACAAAGGAGGTTAAAGACCTGTATTTAGAAAACTACACAACCCTGAAGAAAGAAATTAAGGAAGACACAAATAAATGGTAGCATATTCCATGTTCATGGATTGGAAGAATTAACATCATTAAAATGTCCATCCTACCCAAAACAATTTATAGATTCAATGCAATCCCTATTATATTACCGATGTCATATTTCACAGATATAGAACACACATTTCAAAAATATATATGGAATCATAAATGACCCTGAATAGCTGCAGCAATTTTGAGAAAGAAGAACAAAGCAGAAGAGATCACAATGTCTGACATCAAACTATATTATAAGGTCACTGTAATCAAAACAGTCTGGTACTGGCAATAAAACAGACACACAGATCGATGAAACAGAATAGAGAGCCCAGAAATAAACCCATGCCTCTGTGGTCAATTAATATTTGACAAAGGTAGCAGAAGCATAACATGGAGTAAAAATAACCTCTTCAACAAATGGGGTTGGAAGTTCTGGAGAGCTACAGGCAAAAAAAAGAAATTTGACCACCAAATTACACCACACACAAAAATAAACTCAAGATGGATGAAAGGCTTAAACATAAGTCATTGACACCACAAAAGTCTTAGAGGAGAAGTTAGGCAGGAAAATCTCAGATATTCCACGCAGCAATATTTTCACTGATATGTGCCCTAGAAAAAGGGACACGAAGGAAAAAATAAACAAATGGGACTTCATCAAAATAAGAAGCTTCTGCATGGCTAAAGAAAACATCAGCAAAATGAAAAGGGAACCAACCGTATGGGAAAATATATTTGCCAGTGATACTTCAGACAAGGGTTTGATCTCCAAAATATGGAAAGAACTCACATGACTCCACTCTTGGAAGACAAACAATCCAATTAAAAAATGGGCAAAGGACCTGAACAGACACTTCTCCAAGGAGGACGTACACAGGGCCCAGAGACACATGAAAGGATGCTCAGCATCACTAGCCATCAGAGAGATCAAATTAAAACCACAATGTGACACCACTTCATAGCAGTCAAAATGGCCATCATAAACAAATGAACAAACAAGTGCTGGTGAGGATGTGGAGAAAGGGGAACCCTAGTACACTGTTGGTGGGAATGCAGACTGGTGCAGCCACTGTGGAAAACATTTTGGAATTTCCTCAAAAAGCTAAAGATGGAACTGTCTTTTGACCTAGCAATTTCAGTGCTAGGATTATAGCCTAAGAATCCTGAAACAGCAATGCACCCCAATGTTCATAGCAGCACAATTTACAATAGCCAAGTATTGGAAGCAACCTAAGTGCCCAACAGTAACTGAGTGGATCAAAAAACTGTGGTATATTTACACAATGGAATACTATGCAGCAGAAAGAAAGAAGGAGCTACAACCCTTTGCAACAGCATGGATGGAACTGGAGAGTATTATGCTAAGTGAAATAAGCCAGGCAGTGAAACATAGATACCATATGACCTCACCTATAAGGGGAACCTAATCAACAAAATGAACAAAGAAGTAAAATATAACTAGCAACATTGAAATAAAAAACAAACTGACAGTAACCAGAAGGGAGGGGGGAGGGGGATGACAGGGGAAAGGGAGGTGGAAGGGTCATCAAAGAACATGCATAAAGGACGCATTGACTAAGCCAACTGAAGGTGGGAGGTGGGGGTGAGTGGGGCTGGGGAAAGTGGTGGTGGGAAAATGTTGACAAAAACAAACAGAAAACAAAGTGGTCAGGGGGAGGCTGGGAGTAGTGTGGGAAATTAAGAAGCCAAAGAACTGATGTGTGCAGCCCACGGACATGGACTAAGACGTGTGGGGATGATGGATGGGGTACAGGGCAGAGGGGATATGGGGGGAAAAATGGGACAACTGTAATGGCATACTCAATAAAATATACCCAAAAAAAACAAAAACAAAAAAGAAGCTTTGCAGGCTAGAAAGGATTGGCAAGAAGTATTCAAAGTCATAAAAAGTGGGGACCTACAGCCAAGATTGCTCTTCCCAGCAAAGATATCATTGAGACAAGAAAAAACTAAAAGAGTTAATCATCACCAAACCATTATTATAGGAAATGCTAAAGGGACTTATTTAAGAAAAAGAAGATCAAAACTATGAACAATAAAAGGGCAAAAAATACAAATCTATCTACAATTGAATCTATAAAACAAACTCAGCAAATAAGAACAGAGACAGAATCATGGATATGGAGAGGGTTTTGATGGTTGCCATATGAGAGGAGGCTGTGGGGGAATGGGTGTAGAGGCGAGCAGATTGAGAAGTACAAATAGATAGTTACAGGATAGCCATGGGAATGTAAAGTGCAGTACAGGACATGCAGTAGCCAAAAAACCTGTGCATGACCCATGGACATGAACAATAATGGTGTGGTTATTGCCTGGGGGAGGTGGGGGTGCTGGGTGCAAAGGGAGAAAAATCAGGACAACTGTAATAGCATAATCAATAAAACATACTTTAAAAAACAGTGGTTAAAACAACAACTTATTACTTCTCATGATTCTGTGGTTTGGGCTGTTCATATACTGCTCACTCTCTACTTGGGGTTTCTTATGCTGCTACATTCAGCTGAGTCACCTGAGGCTGGTACCTCCAAGACAGCCACTCACCCTCCAGGGCCACTCGCTACGTAGCTTCTCTTCATTGAGGAATCTAAGCTCCAGCTTCTTACATGGCAGCTGAAGCCGAAGCATTACAAGTGACAACCCCCGATGTACAAGAATTTGTGTCAACTTGCTAATGATCTCTGTCCAAGACCAATTTCGGGTCAAATTCAGAGTCAACTTGGGGAAGCCCAAATATCTGGAGGTGTGTTTCACCCGGGACCCCTGATTTTTATAGTCTACCACCACAAATTCCCCTCCACCGAGCTTTAGTTAACTGAGATATTAGCTCCCTCTCTCATGCGTCTGCATAAACTGCTCCGCTCTTTGCTCTGTGCCCGTGTTTACTGCTCTTTCTGCACACTCCACTTTAATCGTCAGTTTATATTTTGATCTTCCCTCACCAAAATGAGAGGTCCTTGCATAAGAACCTCTCTGAATGTTGGGCATTTATTACAGCATCTCCACATAGGAGATAATTAATAACACTGAACCGCACTGAATTGAAATCTTTAGAACGTCACTAAATATAAAGGGTAGGGCATCCCATTTCAGATTGTACCAGGGCAAAAACTCCTAACCTAGGTTCTTTATTTTTACGAATCTCTATCTGAAATTTATCATTTCTTTCTATTATAAATGTAAGCACCAAGCACAGTAGTATTAATCAGGAGGTGTATGAGTTTATCACCAAAAGAAACCAAAAATTTTTCATATCCCGTTACAGTGGTCTCGTTGCAAATATTGTACGTATTATTTTAAAAATAATTTTAAAATAATCGGAACAATCCATTTTAATATAGTTGGTTTTCTTCATAGTCCTAGGTGTCTTACTTTATTCCACTTAGAAATACTGTTCTGAGAAGTGCATGGGTTTCAGCACACTGCCCAGGCTGTCCATGCCGAAGGAAAGCTGAAGAACTGACCAGAATGAGGTCCTGACTTGGGGGACTCTCCCTGCCCCACACTGGAGCAGCATCAGCCTTGCCTCATTAGAAAAGCAAATTCTCAGGCTCTACCATAAACCTTGTAAATCAGAAGCTGCAGGTGGTGCCCAGAAATCTATGTTTCTACAAGCCTTCCGGGAGGTTCTAATGTACTCGAGAGTCTGAGAGCCGCTTAAATGGGGAAAATAGTAATGTGATAAAACTGAGGCCTACAGTACGGATAAACATCTCCTATTTCTTCAGCACTAAGAAACGTACTGTAGGAAAATGTCCTATATCTTAACTTGAGTGATTATAATACAGATGTATACATATATAAGAAGACTTCAGGCTCTACCCTTAAAATTAGTACACTTTACTGTATGTCAATTCAGAAAATAAGTATACATAAGTGCAGTACATGATCACTGACTTTCAGGAACTTTCCATTCAATTTAGAAGTCTATTTATTCTGTCATTTGTTGAGCACCAGACAGTGCGCTGCGTCATTCATGAACAAGCCAGGCATCAAATCTATCCTCATGAAGTAGACGTTCTAGCAGGGGAGTCGGAAAACAAAAAACAATTAAGAAATAATAATTATGTCCATTATAATCACGAATAACGTACCTCTAAACAATTATATTTCATTGATGCTAAGATGTACTCTTTACAGTTTAGCACTTCTGAAATCAGGACGTGTCTTACATTCTGTGGTTACCAGTTCAATTATAAGCATTCTTTGAATGGTATATACGATAATGGTGCAGCTTCAATTGATGGCATCTTAGATTTTGTGAAATGTGATAAATTCTAAACTATTAAGTATTACAGGAGTTCCAGGGCCTGTAGCTCTATAAGGAATCTGTGAGTCAAAAAGGCCTTCGAGGACAAGAGGAGACTTGAATCAGGTTGAAGAAAGAGTAGGTTTTTAAAGAGAGAAAGGACAGGGTCAACTGGATGTGAAGCACCCAGGAAGACTGTAACTGGAGCCAACATTGAGGAGCAGGTAGGAGCAAAAGGGAGGATGGAGACGAAATCAGTAATGACTTCTCAAGTACTTGCACGTGGAGACAGAGCATCTGATAGGGCCAACAAGTGTAGGGAGCATGAGTAAGGTTACTAAGCTTGCTCAGACACCTGGGACTGACTTCTTCTGGCTTTGTCTAAGCCCTCGGGCATTATCAGAAATTGTGGGTTACTCGGACCACAGTCCGGCCCCATCCCAGCCTCCCTCTTCGCTCTACTTCATTCATTCACTTATTCAGTTAATAAACATTTGAGCCCCCACCAGAATATAAGCTCCATGCAGGCAGAAACACTGTATGTTTTTCATCATTCTAAGGTCTAAAACCCAGAATAATTTCTGTTACATTGTAAGCACTAGCTATATATTCATTGAATGAGTGAATAATTAATGAATGTTTGAAAATGTGTTGAGTTCTAAAATATCTTCTCAGTTGTGACAATAATCTTATGTGTTGCCTCCTGATATTCACCAACTAGCGATTTGAGTGGGTTACCAGCTATCAGATACTTCCTACACCAAGATCATTTAAATTTTTCTAAGACAAAAAATAGCATGTGGACTTGAGAAAAGGTAAAAATATACTTTAATTAGGTTTTAGAACACCTAAAATGAAATAATTTATTTTTTCTTTTTTTTCAATTTCAAAACTAATTTGTGGTCAATATCATCCCTAACACTAAGCATTGCCACTGGTTTCAAAAGAATTTGCAACAAAGAATGCCTGAAAATTGTCGGAATTATACAGTCAACATTGTAGGCAAAAAAAAAAAAAAAATTATGGAGTTTGACTACAAAATTCTCTAGACTTGAGTAGACTCCCAAAAGGAAAATATTCATGCAAAGCTTTGATATTTCATTTTGGATTACTTCTTAGGGCACTAGATCATATAACCCTCAGAAGTTTTCAAGATGCATGTAAAGTCCACACAAGCCCCAAATTATTAATACATTGCATACAGGATGCTGTGGTTAGTCTGGTTGAAGCTCCATCAGCCACCTTCATGTTCGGGGTAAAGAACCATTCTGGGACTTGCAAAGAAACCATAGCAAACCCTGAGGGGGCCTTAACTTTGAATGAAAGGAAACCACAAGACAGCAAACTACTGACCATAAACATGTTTACATTTTGTCTGACTGGGGGCTGCAAAAGAGTTTGAGTGACTTACCGAGCTGTTGCCCACGGTGTGGTTAAAGCCGCCTAGAGTGCACAGGGGAAGAGAATGGCGGGAATGCCATCGGAGGATCAAGCTACAAGCAGCCGGAGGCTCAGAAGATCCAAGGCAACCTTGGGCTTGGATTGTGCAGGTATTACCATCTGTTGGGTATGTGAGGGGAAGGAAGGGAACCTTAAATAAGTAACAAGTGTCACTCAAAGTGACTAGGGTCTCCAGAAGATTGTCTAAAGTCTGCTCTATGATCATCAAAAGTGTCAGTCTGAGTATGGGGAATGACTTGCAAAATTTTGCTAAAGATTTCTCACTAAAAGTCACACCGAGGGTGTTGGGTAGAATGGATTGCATTCAGTAACAAACAGAGAAAACATTACAGCAGTCAGTGAGAACTGGAAATGACACATTTCAATTCCTAATTCTTGCTAAATGATGCCATTATAAGTAAGATAAAGAAGTTGAGGCTGTAGCAAATATTGCCCCCCACCCTTCACTGGGCAGTTAAAGGGGAATAAATGAGCCAGTAGGAGGTCAGCTCCTTGCTTACTAGACAAGTGTGCCCTGCGAAGAGGGGCGGGGTAAGGAAGGAGTGGGGAGGACTTGAGAAGGCAAAGCCATGACCACAGGCCAGGCTCCTGTGGGCTGTGTGCAGTGATGACCCCCGCTGCTATCCCACCGTCATTGCTCTCCCAGGGCCTTGGCAGAGGCTGGCAGAGCTGAGAGTTGGGACAATTCCCATCATGGGTTCCCCTAGCTGCTCTATCCATCCCCGGGGAAAGGATGACTGGACCATTAAGTATACTGAGTGAAAAGGCCAGAGAATGAAGTTTGTATAAACTAACGCCACTTCCTTCTTTGTTCGTGATGCCTATTATGTAGCCTATTCACTTTTTGAAGTGCTTGATGCTGAGTGTGAAATGCCAAAGAACCATGAGAGTGAATGATAGAGGAAAAGGAATATTCTTGTGCCTGGATCCCAGAAGACATTTTGCAATACGGAGCAATGCTTTGTGTGTCTAGGTAATTAGATTATCTATAACTAGTCTGGTAGATGGATGGGTGAGGAGGAAAGAACTGGGTGCACAATTTCAAGTCAAATTGTCTGGGATTTGGAGCAGGGTCCAAAGGGTTCAAAGAGTTGCCCAACTGTGTGGATTTGGGCAACACAAAGATTAATGAAAAGGTGCCTGAATACCCTAGAAAGTATGAAGGTTCAGAGCCAGAGAGATAAGAATTGGAATTCAGGTTGTTATCTCCCATCAGTGTAACCTTTGACAAGTGTCTTCAACTTCTCTAAGTCTCTGTTTTCTCATGTATAAACCAGGGATAATAATAATCTCATACAGATGTTGTGAGAATTAAGCTATATAAAGTGTTAGGCTCAAAATTAACACTTTTTCTTTTAGATTTTATTTATTTATTTTTAGAGAGAGGAGAAGGGAGGGAGAAAGAGCGAGAGAGAAACATCAATGTGTGGTTGTCTCTCAAGCACCCCCTCACTGGGGACCTGGCCTGCCCCCCAGGCGTGTGCCCTGACTGGGGAATCAAACCAGCAACCCTTTGGTTCGCAGGCTGGTGCTCAATCCACTGAGCTACACCAGCCATGGTTTCAAAATTAACAATTTTATTCTACTAGATCGTAAGTTCCTTGAAAGCAAAGAATGATCTTAGCAGCACAGCAGTGGCCACAGAGAAAGATGTTTCATCATCATCATCATCATCATCATCATCATCATCACCTACTCCAGACCTATGCCCAGGTGAGGCTAAGGTTGCTAGCCTATACATTCTCATTCTTGCTCCTCAAAGTGAAGTTCATGAGCCACTGACATCACTCGGGAACTTCTTAGAAACATGGATGTCTGATCCTACCCACACCTAACGTATCAGAATGTCCATTTTGGCCTGACCTCCCCACCTCCACAGGGGTTTGTTTGGCACATTAAACTGTGAGAAGCACCACTTACTCAAAACTGACTGGTGGAATGAGAAGACCTGAGTCTCCCTGAGGATGACATCTCACGGCTCCAGCTGGGAGGGGTTGGGGAACGTGGGAGCTGTCAGGTAGTGTCCACACTGATCCTTAAATTGTGGCCGCTGTGTGTTGGGGCTCAGGCAGGTGGCCAGGCTGCCCTGTACCAGAGGCGGCAGAGCTTCATCTGGCTGAGCAGGAGCAGCCTGCAGATTGCGCGGAAGTGCGAGCAAAGGCTGAGCTTCAGAGACAAAGCCCGGGCTCGACGGCCATGTCCAGACGTCAAGGAGGCAAGAAGTCAAGGCCAGGGAAAGCGGGTGAGAGAGGCTAAAAGAGGTTATGGTGGTCTAGGGGGCCAGAGTCTAGAAAAGAGGAGGCTGGGAGAAACAGAAAGCAGGCAGTTCTACCAGCATTTACGGAGCTGCTTATAGGCAAGACGGAGAGCAACTTCTCATCTTAGGAGAGGCTGCTCTTTGTTCTGGGTCTCACCTCCTTCAGCATGTAAGTGGGTGTGTCTCCAGGACGATGTGTCTGTGGTCAGAGGGGAACTCGATATTATGATGTACTTGCTCCTTCTGAAGGCAGGTGTGAAGCTTGCCGGAAGGTTTCTCTGTCCTGCTGACAGAAAGAGACCACTGTCAAGGTGGAAAAGTGAAAATTTCAGGATGACTTTTGAAAGTTCTCAATGTGAAAAAATGGACAGAAAGTCCCAGGGCCCTTTGCTCACACCATAACCCCGTGTGTGTTCAGACACTAGCAGGCTGCTCCCCAGGAGACAATAAGCCGATCCTCTAATATCTCGGACAGCATCGTCTCAGGAGGCACGGCACAGAATCCTATTACCTGGGGATGTCAGAGCTGGAGGGGGGCTGGTGGTCATCAATCATTTTTTTAAATCCATGGAGCCCTGCCTTCCAACACTATCTTCCTCAGATCCCCAGCGCTTGACGTGGGTATTAGCAACACTGTTCTTATTAAAGCAGAGGCTGGAGCCCCAAGGCGTTCTCTTCTACCCCTACTCCCGAACGCTCTCGGAGGCCCCTCGGTGGAAACCTCTGGGTTCCATGGGCCAGTTTGACTGCTCGGCAGCAGTCCCATCACCAGATAAAGGAGGGAAAGGAGACCCGTGTTGACAGGGTCTTCCATGACCTGGCACTGGCTCATTACCCAAGGGATTCTCTAATCTTTGGCCACGCGGACTGTTTCAGTCTTCGGAACAGGCTATGCCTTCCCTGCTGGACCTTTCCAGGTGCTATACTTTCTATTTGAAATGCTCCCTGCTCCCCTCCTGTGCCTCCTTGCTTTTCTGCCTGCCTGACTCCTCCATAACATTTGAGTCTCAGTAGAGGCCGGTCTGTTCTGGCCACTGCCCCAGTACAGTGCCTGATCAATAGTAAGTGCTGCGTTTCCCTTTTTTGTGTTTTTGTTTTTCTTTCTTTCTCTTTCTTTCTTTCTTTCTTTCTTTCTTTCTTTCTTTCTTTCTTTCTTTCTTTCTTTCTCTCTCTCTCTCTTTCTTTCTTTCTTTCTTTCTTTCTTTCTTTCTTTCTTTCTTTCCTTCTTTCTCCTTCCTTCCTTCCTTCCTTCCTTCCTTCCTTCCTTCCTTCCTTCCTTCCTTCCTTCCTTTTTCTTTCCTTCTGTATCTCTTTTTTGAATGAGTGAACGAGCACACTGGCAGGAGCCTTGCTCCATGGCTCCCTGGCCAGCTCTGAGGTTCGAGAATGCTGACAGCCTTTCCACTCAAATATGGGATGATCATGAGCAACATCTTGTACAGTCTGTGTCGATTCCTTCTCAGATAATTCTGATTGGTGTACAACAGCATTAGGTTGAAGATTCAGGTAATGGGCAAATGTGTTTAGGAAATGCAAAGTGAGACGTGCTTAGAAAATGTGGATAGGTCCATGTGACAGCTGCCTTCAAAGTGGCGACAGTTATTGGCAGGTATCTGTTTCTCAAGGGGACAGTTTTCGGGCATCATCCTGACCTTCTGCCACCGTGAGGGTCTTCGGTCTTACTATCTTCTAACACCAGTAACCGTATTTGACTTCCCTAGTAGATAATTTTCCAATAGTCCCACAAAGAATTATTCATGACTGCCCTAATGCCAAAAAAAGCCATAAAACACAGTGTTTGGTATTTTTCAGGCATCTTTGTAGTAGATGAATGAATTTCTCCAAGAACACCCATCTGACAGAGAAAAAAAGCTAAATAAATATGAATTAATGTTGCACTGAAATTTTTCTGAGACGCTGCAACTACAAATGCAAAATCAACATATGACAAAACTGTTTCTCCTTATTAGTATGTGGGCAGCAAATTGTTGAGAAAAACTAATTATCTCTTTAGATAGTATTACCCTAAACACTACTTTTACAAGCTTACAAGCTTTGTAGAATGACTCATCAGGTTAGGTCACCTCTCTGTTTAAGCATCATTTTATTTAAAGGGACACTTCCTGATAAACAGGTTTTTAATTAAAAAGGAAAGTTATATTTATATCCCTTGAAGATAAAGGAGAAACTACAGACTATTTAACAATCTATGTTCTCTATTTCTGTTTATCTTTGGCACCAGTTACAAAGCAAAACTACCTGAAAGGATAATTTCTCCCACCATAACCTCTTCCAATTACACAGGACTTAGCCATTTATAAAGTATGTTTACACACATGATTTCACTTGATCCTCCCCACAGCCCTGTAAGGCAGGTGAAACAAGAATTAAGAGTTAACTTCATTTTGTAAATGAGATGCTGAGGTCATCGAAGCTATATGCCTTGCTCGTGGTCACCCTGGTAGGGGGTGTTCATCCAGACCTTGAATCCAAGGTTTGTGATCCCAGGTCTGTCTCAGAGTTATCATCATTAGGTAAACTAAGGTTAAGTTGGCCTGATGTCTTAGGTCATATTGCAGAGGGACCTAGAAGGTCTTCTAGTGTTATGATTCTCAAACTACATTTCTTAGAACCCAAAGAGGCTATAGTGGGGCTTAAGAAGCCATTGCAGGGCAGGTGAGAAGACAGGGTACTGGGCTACTGTTTCAACCAAGGAGCTCTGTTTTTGTGTCTCAAATACTGGTGTTTCAAGTAAAATTTCTTTGGAAGAAAGTATTCCACTGCTTAAAAAAAAGTTTGAAACTCCAGTATACTAGTTCAAACTTCTCATTTTACGGATTGTAAAAGACTCATAAAGACCCCAAAATTTGCCCAAGTTCATATCCAACTAAGACTAGAAACCAGACAGGTCTCCATCCCCAGTCCGTTAACTTGTGATTAGGATAAAGGTAAAGTCTCTCGGTACCGTGTTTTGTCTATGTCCAAAGTTCTCAAACTTTAGTGTATGGCAGGATCACCAGGAGGATTTATCACAGATAAATCTCTGGGTCCCACCTCCCAAGGTTCTGATTCAATAGGGCCAGGGTGGGACCTGAGAAATTTTCAGGTGATCCTGAAGCTGCTGAACCACTTGTCTACAGGATACAAAACAACCGAAAAGTCAAGTGAATTGACCAACTAATTGTGCCTTTTGTCAATTTTATTTCATTCTGGGAAAATGGTAAAGGGAAATTCCTCCTTCAGAATTTATAAACCCATTGCTTTAACCACGCCGCTACATATGCCTCAACACCTAGCAGTGATATCCAATCACATCAACGATCCTAAACCCTAGTGTAGCAGATGACAATGATGTTTCAGCCCATGTCCCCTCATCCAGCCTCTGAGTTTATCTGCACCTACAGAGAGGGCAGTTTCCATGCACACTGCCAGCTCATGATTTTTGGTGTCTCTGTCTGACACCATTCTTTAACCAACAAGAGCTTGCTCAGCCCACAAGTTCTGTGTGTGTGTGGTCGTGTGTGTGTGTGTGTAACTAACGCCCCCACTTTCCAGGGCATCCTTTAAACAACGAGGACATGAATCTGCAGATGAACACTCTGGCATCCCCGTCCTGCAGTGGATAAGTTTGAAGCTTTTTCAAATGACCCCTCAGAGGGTCCCAAGTGAGACTGTGCCCGTTTCCCATAGCAGTAACTCACTCATAATGCACTCTTTATTGGCATTGCCCCCTTTCCTGTCTACTTCTTCCTTTTTTGTGCTTCCCAAGGTCATTTCCTACATAAACTACCTGCATCCCAAGTTCTTTTCTCGGGGTCTGCTTTTGGGGGAACACAAACTAAGACACTGTCTCAAAGGCCTTCACCAAGTTCACAGAAGCATCGCCTTCCATCTCTTGTTCACCTTTCAGCTCTGTGCCCTGGTGTTTCATACACAGGTGTCTGCACCGGCTAACCCAAGTTAGGGTGTTAATAAAAAAAATGGTACAGCCAATCGTTGCTGTGTTAACAGTAGCAGAAATACAGGCTGTTGAATCATATGCAGATACCCAAGATTTATGAATTGTATACTCAAGTAGTCACGCTCCTGAAAGAGTCCAAAGTGCATCAGTCAGGTCTGCGAAGGATGCAGCTTAAAAAAAAACCTGGCATCATGCATATTTTTCAGGGCATCACAATGAAAAGCATCTGTCAGGTCTGAAATGGAGATGTTTTCCTTTATATTGTTAAAGCAAGATTGACCTTCAGCAAATATTTACATTTGAGGAGTGGAGTTTCAGCAATGATGGCATCCACATTTGTCAAACTGCAGCTCAAAGTGCAATGCGAAAAGAAAAAACTATGAGAGAAACAATTTAACTGTCCTCAAATTGAAGCAAAATAATAGAGATAGATCCTTTTAGTTAACAAAATAATTAAATCATTTCACAGAACTAGAACAAATAATCCAAAAATTTATATGGAACCATGAAAGACCCCAAATCGCCACAGAAACCTTGGGGGAAAAGAACAAATTTGGAGGAATCATGCTACTTAATATCAAACTATACTACAAGGCCATAGTAATCAAAACAACCTGGCACTGGCATAAAAACAGACATATAGATCGATGGAATAGAAAAGAGAGCACTTAAATAAACCCATACCTTTGTAGCCAATTAATATTTGACAAAGGAGGCAAAAACATACAATGGGCTAAAGACAGTCCATTAAATAAATGGTACTGGGAAAAAAAAACAGGCAAAAAATAAAACTAGACCTCCTTCTTATACCACACACAAGAATAAACTCAAAATGGATTAAAGACGTGTTAGATTCGAAACCATAAAAATCCTGGAAGAAAACAGGCAGTAAAATCTTGGA